>SNQJ01S0073937.1:0-37498 GCA_010110895.2 Picea sitchensis | reverse complement strand
CATGGCTACAAAAAGGACATCAGGTAAATGTCACTAAACAATGTTTAGTTGAGTTTAAAATAGGAAGGTATAAAGACAAAATACTCTGTGATGTTATTCGCATGGATGTTTGTCATCTATTGCTAGGTAGACCGTGGCAATATGAAAGAAATGTGATTCATGACGAGAGGAAGAACACATACACCCTAGAGAAAAATGGGAGAACTCACATGCTTTTGCCAATTAAGGACAAGGAAGTAAAACCTAAAGTAAGCAATGTTGTACTTCTCATGAGTGGGAAGGAACTTCTTATAGAGGTTAAGAAGAAGGAGGAACCGCNGTGGTCAGGAAGCCTAAAATTGTTTTAACCAATACAAGGGTAGATGATTTACTGGAAGAGGTTCAGAAACTGTTGGAAGAGTTTGCTGACATAGTAGTGGATGAACTACCTCGTTCGTTACCACTGATCAGAAGTGTGAGTCATCATATTGATCTCATACCTGGAGCTAGTTTACCAAACAAAGAAGCATACAGATTGATGCCACAGGAGAATGAGGAAGTCAAAAGACAGATCCAGGACTTAATGAACAAAGGATTGGTTAGAGAAAGCTTGAGTCTGTGTGTTGTTCCAACAGTGCTCAGTCTGAAGAAATATGGAGGCTGGAGGATGTGTACTGACTCGAGAGAAATCAACAATATAACCATCAGGTATAGATTTCCATTGCCAAGAATGGATGATTTGATGGATTGCTTGAGTTGAGCCAATTTTTTTTCGAAGACTGATTTGAAAAGTGGATATCATCAGATTCGTATGAGAGAAGGTGATGAATGGAAGACAACATTCAAGATGAATGAAGGGTTATACGAATGGCTTGTTATGCCATTTGGCTTAATGAACGTCCCAAGTACCTTCATGAGGTTGATGAATGAAGTCCTAAAGGATTTCATTGGAAAATTTGTCATTGTGTATCTTGATGACATACTGATTTTCAGTAAAACAGAGAAAAAGCATCTGAAACATTTGGCCATAGTGATGAAGAGATTACAACAAGAGAAGTTGCTCATAAACATGAAGAAATCCTCATTCATGAAGACAGAGCTCATTTATTTGGGGTTTTTTATTTCTGCAGATAAGTTGAGGATGGATCCAGATAAAGTGGAGGTGATTAAGAATTGGCCATCACCGAAAAGTATATTTGAAGTTCGAAGTTGTCATGGATTGGCTAGTTTCTACCAGAAGTTCATCAGGAATTTCAGTGGAATTAGTGCACCGATGGACACAGTGAAGAAGAGACACAATTCTTTTCACTGGAAAAAAGAGGTGGAGAAAAGCTTCAATTTGTTGAAAAGGAAAATCACGGAACAACCAATTTTGCAATAGGGGCATTCTTGAGCCAAGAAGACAGGCTGATAGCATACATCAGCGAGAAGTTGAACGAAGCCAAAATAAAATACTCCACATATGACAAGGAGTTCTATGCTATTATTCAAGCATTGAAGAAATGGAGACACTATTTGATCCCCAAGGAGTTTGTCTTATACAATGACAATCATGCTTTGCAATTTGTGACTCAACAGGGGAAGTTGAATCAAAGACATGTTAAATGGGTTGAATACATGTAGAACTTTACTTTTGTAATTAAACATATTTCTGTAACTTCTAACAAAGTTGTTGATGCTTTGAGCATAAAATGCTTGTTGTTGTAGGAGTTCAGAGTCAAAGCACTGGGTTTTGATGATCTCAGGAACATGTACAGAGATGATCCAGGTTTTAAAGAGGCGTATGAAGCAACTAAGAATCCAATTCTCAGGGACAGGAGTCAATGGACAGAATACATGATCTAGGAGGGATTACTGTTTAAGGGTAATCACCTTTGTATTCCAAAATGCTCCATGAGGGAGAATTTGCTAAAGGAGAAACATAATGGAGGATTGGCTGGACATTTCGGTCATGAAAAGATGTTCTCAAAGTTAAACGAGTCATATTTTTGGCCAGGAATGAGAGCAGACGTCAAAAGATTCGTGGACAGGTGTAGAATTTGTTAGCATTCAAAAGAAAAGAGACAAAATGCAGGCTTATATCAATTGTTACCCATACCTGAGAGGTCGTGGGATGCAGTCAACATGGACTTCATATTGGGGCTGCTAAGAACACAAAGAGGGTTTGAATCGATCTTTGTAGTGGTGGATAGATTTTCTAAGATGGCACATTTTATACCATGTCAAAAAACCAGTGACGCAACTCACATTGCGAATATGTTTTTCAAAGAAGTTATTCGACTTCATGGCTTACCAAGGAGCATAGTTTCAGATCGAGACACCAAGTTCGTAGGATACTTCTGGAGAACCTTATGGAAAAATATAGGAACGAACTTGTTGTTCCGTTCAACTTATCATCCTCAGATGGATGGACAGACAGAAGCTGTGAATAGGAACTTGGGAGACTTGTTGAGGAGTTTGGTGACTGAACATCACAGTCAGTGGGACAATATTCTGCCACAGGCGGAATTTGCTTATAATGATTCAATGAATAGAAGCACAGGGTAGAGTCCATTCCAAATTGTTTATGGGACACATCCAAGAGGAGTTTCTGAACTGAGGGATTCAGAACGGGATGAGATAAGGAGTGCTAGTGCAAAAAAATTTGCCGAAGCAATGAAGGAACTTCACTTCCAGGTGAAGGAGCGATTGAAAAACTCGAGCCAAGAGTATAAGCGCAGAGCAGATCAACACAAGAGACAACTTCAATTTGAGGTTGGTGATTTGATTCTGGCACATATGAGAAAGGAAAGGTTCCCGAAGGGAACATATAACAAACTGAAGATGAAGAAGATCAGACCATGTAAGGTCTTGAAGAAATTTAGGGCAAATTCTTATGAGATTGAATTACCTGATGGGATCAGAATTTCTCCGATATTCAATGTCTCAGATTTGTACCCATACAAAGATGGAGTAGACAGTGAACAACCAGAGGTTCAATGGACAAAACAGATGCCAGTTGCAGAGAAACCACATATGGAAAGCATACTGGAAAGCAGAGTTAGTAAGAAGACTAGGAGAAAGGAATACTTTGAATACTTGGTCAAGTGGAAGGGACATCTAGTTGATGATGCCAGCTGGGAGAATGAAACAAAGATTCAAAAGCACGGACAGACTGTGTGAGAGCTCATGGACAGGAGCCCATGAAAATTTTCAAGCGAGGGAGTATGATGCAGGAGCATCGCCAACAACAAGCGAGCGTGGGACAAATGCCAACGCATTTTGGCACATGATGAATTGTTTGAAATTTTTTGAAGTTTGATATGCCAAACATAAATTAAATAGTTAAGAAAGGGCGTAATTGTAGATTGTAATTAGACCTTGAGCATCATGCTCTCATCTGAAGGATTAAGAGGTATTTATGTTAGTAAATGTAAGTAGGTAGCTTTAAATTTATAGATTAGACAGTTTTAAGAGTTGGAGGGAAATGGGATATAGACACCCTCATATTGTATCATTTGTAACATTAGCAAGATTATCAATCAAGAGAGCATAGGAGAGCAGAAGCAGAGAGCTGTGTAGAGTAAAAACCCATGTACAAAAGTTCTGGATTAATATAAAGATCTTTAGTTCAGACTCATGGTGTTCAATTGCTTTCTGTGTTTGTACATGTTGATTGATATATGCTTGTTTACTCTCTGCTATGCATTTGCTTTGATGCGTGAATGTATGATTTCATATTAAATGTCTGAAATCTGAAGAGAGGGAGAGTAAGGAATGAGTTTCAATTTTTTCTCTGTCTGAGCGAGAGTTTTCCTGCAAGGAGTGTAGTGAAATTGTCCGCACGGTGTGCGTTGACAGAAAATAGATTTCGTCTCTGAAAGCTCAGAAGGGATAACATTGTTCTCATTCTCGCAGAAGTGCAAGTTAAGAATAGGAGTTGTGCAAGGAGTGCACAGGCCGAGAGAAGAGTCTCAGAGTTTGCAACCTGAGGGAGTTGTTGAAAAGACTGTTGTCACAAGGAGTGCACAGAGTCAAAGAGGTTCAAATACTAGAGTGTATTTGAAGAAGTGTCGCAAGGAGTGCACGTAGGAATTATCCCCAAGGGACTTGAGGATTTTTCAACCAAGTTCAGGAGGGATAGGATCTTCAAAGTTGACGAAGAGAAACTCAAGAAGAATTAGTGCCTTAAAGTGTTGAAAGGAGGCGCAACGAAGTTGTTTTGCTGGAGGACAAGTTTCGTAAGGGAATACCATGTTCTCTTTGCAAGAGTTGTCAAGGAGGCATTGGATGGTCGGAATTCTCCGAGGGGAATTCGCGAAGTCCCGAGAACCGTCAGATCTTGCAAAGGAGCAAGGAGGGTTACTGTGAGTGTTTTTTTTATAAGTTTAAGCTCATGGGAGAATAGAGGCATAGGATCTGAGCCAACAGAGGCCGTTGGATCACTCATGTAATCTCATTTCGGGGTTTTGTGGGTTGAAGAACCGAAAACTTAGCATCAGGATTCACGAAGTTGCGAAGTCCGAAAACTCCAAAAAGGTAGGAATTTTCATTGTGGGACCCATGTTGATGACGTGTTAGAATTTCGGTATTTTGGCATATCGGTGGATAGGAAGTCAAGACTTTTGTCCCGAAAGTCCCGAAGTCACGAGTTGCGATAAGGAGTAGTGAGGAGTTCGGGATCTCGACACTTCGGGTGTCGGGATACAAAGGAGGTAGCGCTTCGGGAAGCAAAGTCGCGAAGTGCCGAAGCAAGGCACAAGGGACATGTGGCAGAACCACAAGGTGGACCCAGGAAATAGACAGGTGGACACACATCACCTAGTGGAAGGAGTCAACACTCCATTGACTTCTTGCGTCTTGGGGATTTGCAAGATAAGAGCACGAGAGCTCGACATTGAAACTCGCGAAGTGGCAAGCTGCGAGAAGTGCAAAAGGAAAGTCAACCTTCATTGAATTTCAAGTCTTGGAGGATGGCATAAGGAAGGAACAAGATTTAAATCTTTGAACTCACAAAGCGGTGAGAAGCAAGAGGAGCTAACGTTAAGCTCAGCCGGTGGTCATGCGTAGAAGGCGCTGACAAAAGGGGAGCTATACCCATTTCGTGATCTCGGGTATCGCAATATTGGAAAGAAAGAGTCAAGAGCATCGACTCACATACTTGCGAGTTGCAAGTTGCGACAAGCGCCTTTGGAATTGGGCCTTGGTCATAGCACAGTGGTCACACGAAAAGGTGGAGCTCATGCCTAGTGTTGTCTAGACAGGGGAGCTTCTGAAAGGACCTGTGGATCGATTGAATTGAGATTCCAGCAAGAAAGTGAAAGAGCCAATCCAAATCAAAGGAGATAAAGAATGATCCTATGAGCGGATCTCGGTCTGAGGGCCGAGAGGTCTACGTCACTTTGCCTCTTCAGCCAGTTTCTTGGCTTTTGCTTCATTAGCTAGTCTCTCTGATTCTTTGTCCCCTGCTAGATTTTTAGCTTCTTCTTCTTTATTCTTTTGCAGAGCATCATAATGTGCCACACACTCATGTTCTATCATGTTCTTCTCCTCAGTCTATATTATTTGATAATTTAGCTTAGATTGGAGTCTTTTTTGTTCAAGCTATTTTTGTTTTTTGGTATTCTCTTGTTCTTTGACATTTCCTATATCTTATTCTTGCTAACACAACTTCTGGAATTGGGCTAAAGTTTCCATATTCAATTATTCTTATTAGATATCAATTTCTCTCTTTGTAGAGTCATTGGGAAATTGGTGCAAGACTTCATCATACAAAAGTACTTTAAATTTAACCTCCTCAAAATCAACAATGTGGATATTTGGATGAGTGAGGCTGACAGATCTGACATGACTGATAGCTAGCTCATAAGGATCATGGTGTTGGCATGAAATTGATTAGAGAAGGGTCCTTCTTAGGTTACCAACAAAAGGCACCGAGTAGTCTAGAGTGATGTAATTTTCATCTCCTCTGAAGAGAAGTCTCACCCGAAGCACATACAAGAAAGAAAGATAGGGAAGGGAAAGGAGAATACTTAGGTGGGTTTCTAGAATCTTCAAGATTCACCATGATCTTATGAAAGATAGAATAACCACATAACTGATCTGAACTCATTCATACTGGAAATAATGACACTCAAGTATGAAATCATTTGTAAACAACGACAACATATTGATCTTATCAAGCATAAAGAAGTATTGTAAGGAGACAATGCATAAGCATACACACAGAATGACAAAGTAATTTCAAAATTTAGGTCCTTCCATATTTATTATCAGAAGATATTCTGAGGTACAATCTCACAGATACATATCAAGACTCTGTTACAAGCTTCTGGCTCTAGACTCATGTCACATGGCTCTAACTACCATTTTCCCCAAAATGTATACAAGTTACAGTCACAAAAGCCTTTCTCTAGCTGCACACTCTATACCATCTATGATAAAACTCTACAGACAAGCAACTACACCCAACCATACCGAGCAATAAAAACAAAACAAAAAAACCCTTTTACACTAATATGCATCTCATATATAGGATAAGTGGGATCTTCTAGCTTTGGGCTCCGCATGCTTTCTTGTTCTTGTTCTGTTGTAACTGTTTTTGCCTTGTTGGAATTGCGCTCTCCCTTTTCACAACCGATTTCCATTTCATTTCTTGCTTCACTTTCCAGCTTCTTTTGTAGCTTACACAACTCGTGCTTGACTAAAATTGGGACTGTATTCATCCTTGTGCAACTCCAAACCAAAAATGAAGGGCCCAACAAGCTCTGACCACAAGCCTTGACTCGCCCTCGAGTCAAGTACATGGATCCTTCAGGAATTCTAGGAGTGCCTGTTTCTTTCCTTTGTCCTCCTTATCCTCTTTTCCTTCATCTTCTGCTTGCGCTTTCTCCTTTTCTGCCTCTTCAAACGAAGAGCCCAACTCTGGGACCAAATCTAAGGCCTGCTTCTTGAGTTCCTGGAAACTCCCCATTTTATCCTGACACTTCCTGGTAAGGAGTGAGGCTTTGACTACAAATTGCTAACTTGCATCTGTGATGCATCCTTTAGGCTTGGATGCAACCAGGGAGTTCCATTTAGAGTTGGTTGTAGAATTTACCTGATGCATTTTCATATACACTGTCTGAACAACAGGTCGAAATTTGCACAGATCTTTCTTGGCTACAGATTGTTCTTCAAACAGAGTGTTAAGCTCATTGTCTGCTTGATGGATTTGATCGAATTTATCTTGTTGCTCCATTAGATCCATGGTGACCACAAATTATTCATTGAGCAACTAGATTCTTTCACGCACCTCCACCAGAGTTTTATTACGCCTTGCTATAATTGCCATCTCGTCACTGACTTCACGAAATATTCTTGTGCATTCGATTGTGCGCTTGTGTAGTGTTTCTCAAGCATTGTTACCTTCCAACACTACTTTCTCCATCTGCTTCTACAACTTTCGAGGTTGTTGTTTTGCTTCCTGCTGAATTTCTCGCAAATGTACTTCCAAATTCTCTACGCGAATGGTGAACTGTGACCATGCTCCTTGGAGTAGCTCAATTTGATGCTCAGGTTCTCCTACAGCATTGGATTCTGGCAGTTGTGGAGCTACCTTCCTTATCTCCGGCCAGGCTTCAACAAGCCTCTCTTTGACTCTTTTCAGTTTATGTTGTGCCTGGATATTGTCCTATTCTTCCTGTGTACTGTGTGACTGAGCAAGGATTGCTTCCTCCCTTGCAAACTATGCAGTCGTTTTGGCCTGCTGGAGCCTCTACTCCAATTGATCAGTTGAGGCTCTGATCATTCCGACTAGTTGCATTGTTGGCCACTGTGCAAGGTCAGCAGAAGAAGGGGTGGCTTCCCTGGGTACTTGGACCTATAGTGGAATTCCACTAGTCATTGAATTATCAGAAGGTGTATCCACCTCCTCTTCTCTTGTAGACGGTCCTGGCACAAGAATCAACCTCAACGTCGATGGAAAGAACATTAGTACTTCTGTTCTAGCCAGGCAAAGTTCCAACAACTTTGCGCACTACTGTGGGTTTTGGAGGATGAGCTCAATTTTCTCCTGTACTGATGTTGAATTTTTCCTGAGGCCGTATTATCTTCCTTATGAACCTCTGGTACCTCAACCTCTTTGTGGACCTCAGCTTATGGGGTTGCACTTCGGATAACACCCTCAACCTTAGTCGTTGAGGAAATGCGCTGAGGAATTAGGACTTGTGGCTTCTGTACTATTTGCATCTTCATTAAAGATGGAGTGTCCTGAATTGGCACAAAGGGTATAGTATGTTGTTTCTGGGATTCATGGTTTGGCCTAGTGATTTGTAGTCTTTGTTCGGGTAGCTCGGTTTGGACCAGTGAGTTCTGGTCTCTGCTCAAGTATCTTTGGGGGTTCCAAATTCATGGGTTTTGGGTCGATGGTTTGGGATGGAATGACGGTTTCTTGGGGTGGAAACTAGGGTTGTAGTGGTGATCAAGGTTGTTCAGTGATGATGGTGGTGGATGGAGTGGTGTCAGGCTCAGGATCATCTTGGATATCTATAATATGGGTTTCTTGAGCCACTGAGCGGGTGAGAGGAATGGTGGATGAAATTGGCTGGGGGTTCAAAACCTTGCTTGGGGACATCCCCATCCTGGTTTTCTTAGCCATTGGCTCTGTGATCAATGCGACAATGAGAATTCCGTTGAAATCGTTACTTGTCAATATAGCTTGCTATGGATACTGCAGGAACATGGGTAATGTTCTCTTCTTGCAATTTAGTGGCTATGTCTCTTCCTCCTCGTTCGAGTTTATCTATACTCGGGCTTATTTATTCTATACCTCCAGACCTGAGCTCGGTCCTAGCCCTGCTTCCTGACCCCTCTTCTTCAACAGCTCTGTAGGCAGAAGGTAATGCATCCCTGACTTGCGCGGGTTGTGTTTTACTCCGGGCCATGACATAAACTCCTTGTCGAAGGCCTCCTCACCTAAGTAGAATGGCAACATGCGCAAGTGGAATTCTTCTCAGTTGGCATACCTTGTCCATATGAATTTATTGTGGTGGCTCATATTGAATGCAATATTCCACATGTTGTAGTTGAGCAATTCCTTCAGAATGCACAACCTTTGAGTTGCGTCCAAAAACCTTTTGTACCATTTGGAGAATGCCTTGTTATTGAAGGAAGTATTCTCTGAGTCCAACCTTGAGTGCCAAGGCTTTAATATATTTTCCAACCGCCCCTTATCGGTTGACGACAATGGTCTTCCTGTAGGTGGCATCCATTTCAGAAGTGCAAATGCAACCGATAAGTAGTTGTAGTTGAAAGTTCCACCCTTATCCTGTGCTTCCTCACAAGCCACCAGGAGTTCCTACAGTAAATTACTGCACCAGTTAAATATAGTGCCATTGGCACAAAATTCTAACATTGATAGGGCATCCAATGTACACTCTCCTTTGTAATATGACCTCATGAACTTGCTAGCAGTTACATAGCAACCGGTTCTGACCTTCTCAGGTAGAATGGGGTCAATATTGGATGTGTGGCCCCCCCTATGTGTAGGGAATCGCTCATATAGACTGGGCTTCCCTTTCTTCTTTCCATTCTTTATGGGACCCTAGAAACCTTTGGACACATCCTCGCCTTTGATGGATAGTCCAGTAAGATAGTGGATGTCCTCTATGTGAATTGGATATCTCCTATCCAACCATAGGCCTCTGTCGTGTACCCTACTAATGAGAAACCTGGTACACCTCGCAACTTCTCTGGTGGTGCCGAAAACTGGAAAATCCCAGAGGTTCATAATTGTAGAGTTAAACATGTTGATGAAATCCATATTTGGCATGAACTACATGCCTCCCAACTCATCTGGAGTGACACTCCATAAGACATCGATGTTCATTTGTGGGAACATAACTTGTTCTGTCAGGTCGAGGTCAAGGAGCTCGACTTTCTCGACCTTCCCTTTAAGATCACCCACTATCTCGACCCGGGGGTCACAGGGCTTGTCTGGCACTGCATCTTTCTAAACGACACTTATGCTCCCTGTAGATCTCAGCATGGTGAGTCTGAACTGTCAACAAATTCAACAGGATAAACGAAGATTGGGGATCACGACTAAGGGCCGAGGGAATGCACATGCTTTCTCACAATTCAGAATTCACAAATCGCTAAGTTTTCTCTAGAAAACAATGCATCCTACACCGAGTTCAAAGAACCTTATACTCGGGCTTAGCTGACAAGTTCTGTAATAATTGCTAAGGCTAGTCATTATTACCCTATAGGCGCAACTTGGATCTGAGTTTTCCAATGGGACTGGTTAATGGGGTAAATCTATTGGGTGATTCTGGCATTTACTGTGCAAGTTGGTCAGGGATGTGGCCGACTCGAGACCTTTCAGTTTAACGGATAAGAATCCTGGTGAGAATACCAATGGCATCTTCACGTATCATGAATTTATGGTTTAACATAATTCAGATGGGTTACTGTAGTTGTAATAAAGGTTATTACTATACTGGGTTCGTGTGGCACATGGACTAGGAGTGCGTCTAGATTCACTTCTCCTCCGACCACAAAGGGGTCCCTGTCATATTTAATGACTACCATTAATATGTTCATGACTCTTTTGATCCTACGTTGTTGAGTAAGAAGTTCTACATCAAACAAAACTTTAGAAAGAAAAATGAAAATACATGTCGCGAAGCAACAATGCACTCTTTGACTTTATTAACTGAATTCACATAAATTGCAAAAAAAATAAATTCGAATCTAAATACTATACATGCTCCTTTGGACTAGAGAAATAGTCCTTTATCTCATTTTTGAGACATATAGGGTTTCAGGTGAGCGCCATTCACCCATCCTGGCTAAGGTACACCATCCATTTGCGTGATTCTGACTGCTCCAAAAGGTCGGATCTCTGCAACTAGAAATGGTCCCAACCAATGCATGTGCAACTTGCCTAGATTTTTCTGGTATCGATTGTCATAAAGTAGGACCTTATCTCCTTGTGCAAATTTTTTAGCCTTAATTTGTCTTTCATGCTAATCTTTTTGCCTTGCTTTCTCAACTGATTGATGAAATTCCGCTAAAAAACTAGTCTCTTCAAGTTCCTGCAATTCCATAAGCCTATGCACAACTGATTCATCCTCTGACATGTGTGTAATCTATGAAATATATAAATTTGGAGTAATGAACTTTGTAGGTACCACAACCTCTTTTCCATAGACTAGCTGCAATGGAGTATACCTTTGGATTTTCTTTGTGGTTGTCCTGTAAGCCCATAAAAATGTTGGGACTCTATCATCCCAATTCTCCCTGTTTGCACACCAAACCTTCGTTAATCCTCTCTCTAGAATCTTGTTAAATTCCTCTACTGTTCCATTGGCTTGCGGATGGTAAGGGATAATTTTATGATGTTGTATCAAGAACTATGTTGTAAGCTTTTCTATTTTACTACTGATAAAATGACCACCTTGATGACTAGTCATATTCCTAGGACATCCAAACCAAGTGATAATATCTTCAAAAATGAACCTAGCAGCAGTATCGGTCAAACAATATTGAACATATGTTTCCTCTTCCCAACGTGTAAGGTAATCATTTGCAGTAATAATATACTTTCCCTTTGAATGCTTAGTTGTGGGGTTGATCTGCCCAATGAAGTCAACCACCCATTTCTCAAATGCTTGCAGAGCTTGAACTTGATGAAGAGGTAATTCATCTCGTCGTGATGGCTTTCCCACTCTTTGGTAGATGTTGCAAGACCTATCATATGCCTTTGCATCCTTCAAGAGTGTGGCCAACCATAATATAGCTTGGAGGACTTTTTGCTCAGTGGCCTTTCCTCCAACATGGCCTTCCACAACTCCACTGTGGCACTCCCATAGTATGCCTTGTCTTTCATGATCTAAGACACATCTCCTAAGGATACTACCTAGGCCCAACATATACAATTTCCCTGCAGTAAATTGATAGTTCGTTGCTCTAACAACCATATGACGTTTCTGAGTTGCGGAGTACGTTTCTGGGAAGGCCCTTACACTTAAGAAGACTGTTATGTCTTCCATGTATTTAGGTATGGCCTCAACCCAAAATAGATCTGCATATGGGAGCTGATCATCGATTTCTATGCCACTTTCTCCTGACTCTAATCTTGACAGGTGATCAGGCCCCACGTTGCATCTTCTAGGTTTAATGATCACATCGAATGAAAATTCCTGAAACAGTAAAAACCATCGACAAATTCTTCCTTCCATAATAGGTTTGTTAACTAGATATTTTAACGCAGAATGATTAGTAAAGAACTTAAAATGAGAGCCTAAAAAATAATTTATAAACTTCTGCAGAGCGTAAATCATATCCAAACCCTCCCTTTTTGTGGTTGTATAGTTGCGCTCAACTTGTGACAACTTCCTGCTAGCAAAATAGATAGGATGATCCATGGCTCCATCTCCTGGTTTCGCTAAGATGGCTCCCAAGGCAATACCTGACACGTCTATGTGCACATGAAATTCATTTTCCCAGTTTGGAAATATCAGTATAGGTCTTGTGCTGATATTTTCCTTTAGGATATCGAATTCTTTATCACACTCCGGGGTCCACTGAAACACTTATGACTTCTTTAGTAGATTTTCCATAGGTACAGTAATGTTTGCATATCTTCTGATAAGACTGCGATAGTACCCTATGTGACCTAGCATGGAGCGCAATTGCTTAGTGCTCATAGGTGGAGGCATGTTCACAATAACTGCAACCTTGGTTGGGTCTACCAATACTCCTTCTCGGCATACTATGTGGACTAACAAATTTCCATGTGGCACACAAAAGATACACTTTCTGAGGTTCAATGATATCTGCAATTCTCTACAATTATCAAACATCAGACATAGTAGCGCTACATGTTCTTTGAGTATACTGTATACCGTCCAATCATCCATATAAACTTCTATAAACTTATGAATACATTCTCGGAAAATTTTTATTACAATCCGAGAGAAAAATGCAGGGGCATTCTTTAGGCCAAAGGGAATCACATTATATGCAAATCACCCCAATTATGTTATGAATGTGTTATTTTTTTTGTATTCTTCAACAATCCTTACTTGGTGAGACCCCAAAAATCCATCTATAAATGAGTAAGACTCTTTCCCCGCAACCTGCTCTAGCACCTCATCGGTGAAAGGTGTTGGGAAAGGGTCATGCACACAGGCATATTTAAGGATTCTATAGTCTACATACACCCTAATGTCCTATGTGCCTTTCTTTCTCTGGATGACTATTGGGATAACCCATTCTACTTCTTTTACTGCAAAAATGAGTCCAGCTTCTAACA
The DNA here is from genome assembly GCA_010110895.2 of Picea sitchensis. Taxonomy (NCBI): domain Eukaryota; kingdom Viridiplantae; phylum Streptophyta; class Pinopsida; order Pinales; family Pinaceae; genus Picea; species Picea sitchensis. Next base: position 24,240 of record SNQJ01S0073937.1, on the reverse strand, counting down.
TCTTGTCTATTTCCCACTTAACCTTCTCTTTCACTCTGGGGTTAAGGCGATATGGTCTATGCCTTACAGGATTTGGTCCTGGTTTTAGTTCAATCTTCATCTATCCCATAGCTCCTTTAATCCATTTTAGCTTTGAAAATTTCTTTGGGAATAAGTCCTCATACTCCCACAACAAGCTATGTATTTCTTGGCTAGTTTGCCCATCCCAATAATATCCTACCATAGCTATTTTAGGTTTCTCTATTGTTCCTATGTTGACTTTACGCAACTTCAATGGATAATGATAAGAACTGTTAGTATGGCTAGGTATAATGTTCTGGATTTATCTGCTTCCTTACGTTTCCTTAATGTCTAAGTTTCTCAATTCTTCTAAGTCATCTGGGCTTTCCAAATCATTCTCAATCTTATAGCATTCTATAGGTCTCTTGTGTGAATCTAGGTGAAGGTTAGACTGAATTTCTTGGCTATTCTTTGCACATAACACCAGGTCTGTTTTCCGTTCCCCAACATCAGTAAAAAGGAATTCTTTAATTCTTTGCAAGACTACTTTAAGCTCAGGGTACTTACTTGTAAACGAGAAGTCCTTGCAAAATTGATCTACCAATGTTTTCCAGTCTTTATTCTGTCTCTTGGTTTCCTCATGCATGTACCAAGATTTTGGAATTGAACCTAGGGAATGGGGAAATACTTGAACCCATAAGAGAAATGGTATTTCCACAACTTTCCACTGTCTTACACATTGTTCAATATGTGATTTAGGATCAGACTGTCCATTGAACAATTGCACAACTTGGAAATATGTCTGCATCTCTAATTCCAGCTGCACCTTATCTTGAAATCTATATCAGATAGCTTGCTTCACATCGTCCTAGTTCTCAACTAAGGCTTTGTGATTAGTCCACCATCTGGAAGGGGTGTCCTGGAGGGATAAGTCCAAAAATAAGATCCTTTGATCCTCCACTATCTTTTCTTCCATGCTGACCAAAAAATTGTCAAGTTCTGAGGTACCATCATATATCAGGTGTTCTATAACCTCAGTTCCAACCCATCTAATTGCTCTGATAGTTGCGCATATCCTTGAAAATATTTCTTATGAACCTTGATTCCAACTGTCAAATGCTAGTTCTGAATCTTCGTCTGCTGATTGTATGCTCCTCCAACTTACTGATCCATAAACAGTAGGATTTATGTAGTCTTCTTTCATTCGTGTTGTTATGACGTACAACTGATCCAAGTCCTCTCCTTCCATGTTGTTGTTCGTTGACTCCATTTATCGAGGGCCTACATACGGATCCAAGGGTTCAACCACTTTTATTCCATCTGCCTTGAATGTCATAGTGTCTTTCTTTAGGTCAATCACTGCATAGTTTTTGTAAGCCTAATCAATACCAAGTAGTGCAAGATAAGGGTCCTTATCCCCCATGATTTTAATCACCTCAAAATCAGCTGTAGTCTTTACTCTCACAACATATATTTCCACATTCTCTAGTCTTCCTATTGGAAAAATATAGTATTGATTGGCCATTCTTAGCTGGATTGGGGAATATCTCAACTAGGGTTTTCCTAGAGCTTCCCAAGTCTTTTTAGGCAATATATTAACATCAGATCCTAGATGAGAGAACCATGGCTGCCTTGAATGAGGAAAATCTCTAGCCATGTGGCCTTGCTCATCACAGTTGTAGCATCTACTTGGTCCTCTTCCCCCAGTTATTCCTCCTCTAAAGTATCCTCCACTCCACCTCCTCGACCTCTTCCTGGTCCCTGAGGGGTTTCATTCACCCTGAATGATGTTCGATCTTGTATGTCCACAAGTGCATCCAATGCTCTACACTGATCTATAGAATCTATGGTAGATGCACAAAACTCACAATGCACAGTATTCGATACTTTTGAATACTTTTGAATAATGGGGTACTGTCTTGGCCCATGCCCATGGATTCGGAAAATCTCGTAATACTCAACTGATGGCATTGTTAGATTACCTAAAAAATCATGATATGGGGTTGGGGTATGGAATGGTAAATTTGCGGATACTTGCACTCCTCCTATGGGTCCTGGTGAGGGTCCCATCATATTCTGAGGTGGTCCTATTCCCCTCATTCGTGGATATTAGTTCACTAGATTTCCTTTTGTGTAACATCCAGTACACCAGACTTGTGGTCATCTTGGTTTAGGTATCATCAATTCTTGAATATTTTCTATGAGCACTGATATTTGTCCTTGTAGTTGTGCCAGATTTGCATTTGTTGGGGGTCTAGTCACTCTCAAGCTTCCAAGATATCATGCCATGGCTTCAATCTTCATTGATTGTTCCAAGGAATCTGTCAAAGTTGCTATTTGTTCTTGCGTTAACGAAATCTGTGTTAGAGGTAGCAATCCCTAGATATACCATTCTCTTTGATGTTCCTCATAGATAGGATGCGCTAACATCCCTATTTCTATTGTGGGAAAATCCCCCTAAAGACTACACTAGGGTTCAATCGTGCAGGAAGATCTGATCGTTTAAAGTCTCCTACTTTTTACAACCATCCCAACAGTACCCCACATTCATGCATAAAATACAAAATATAGGGATCCGGTAGTCTTATATTAAAATCCATGTCGAGTGTCGATCCCTTTGCGCTCAGTTGTTTCTTAACTGTAGATATCCTCCCAAGGCCAACTTGCATTCACCAAGAGACAAACAAGAAACTACGAACATGCATTCTATATATGGATCAGTGGATTAGACGTCATTAAAAAATGTAAATAAAACATAAAGATTAAAGAAATCATATGGTGGGATGGAAAAAGTACTTCTTTATATTAATCTCACAAAGTCACTTACAAAATGAGACCGACGACTTCTCCTTGAACTTGGTCCTGGGATCCTCTTCACCAAGTTCCAACTGCTTCCACGTATCTTTCTCCTCATTTATTCTCTCTAGGGAAAAGGCATAGGCTTGCAATGGAGGAAAAAAGGATGGAATAAGGAATTCTGGCTCAAACTCAGAATGTGGATGAAAATTCTTGGGGCAAGGGGGAATACTAAAATGGGAAGAGTTTCTTTGCTCTCATGCTTCTTGTAGGAATGGGACCCCGACACCTTCTTTTATATGCCAAAAATATAGTTATTTGGTTGGGTGACTGACTATGGGAGGTCAATTGGTTAGGAAACTACCCAAAAGCCCGTATCCCCTTGCAACTTTTTATTTTTTTCAAATTTTGTGAGTATGTGTGGGATGTAATGGCATAGCTAGCATATGTACGTGAGCTTTAGAGGTGCATCAAGAGTGTGTACATGGACAATAGTGGTGCAAGGTGCGTACATATTCAAAAAAATGGTTTTTAAGAAGAGTTGTTCAGTGATAGCTTGGCAAAAATAGCAAGTAATATGGAATGATGTCAGGTATGCATGCATGGCAAAATTTAGGGTTACAACAGATGCCCCCTAATGTGTAAGGTCATAAGAGCATCTGATGGCCTAAATACATTACAAATATTCACCAATGTACGAAGCGAGTGAGCCTGGGACCAGAGTTCGGGAGGTGCCATCTGTAAAATATCAATTGTTTCACCGAGGTAGGCATACCCATGCTCAGGATGAAAATAAATCATGGCTTCCAATCAAATACACTACATATCCATGTCATATCTACATCTCAAAATCAAAATATATACATGTATAGTATCCATCTTCAAGAATCTAATGACGCATGATGGCTGGAGATGAGGCCTTCAGAGCTCGAGCAACAACTTCAAGATATTTAAAACTCGGGTAGGAGTGTAATATGAGTGTATGAATTCACTACCCATAGGTCTCCGATGGCTTGTTGGGAACAAACAAGAGGATCTCAGTGATCAGGTAGAGAACTTCATTGATTTCAAACAAGGACTTTATTGGACTTTTGGGATGGTCGGGCATGAGGTCAAGAGACAAATTGTAGAAGGGATGACTCAAGTTAGGTAAAACTTCCCTTGGAAAATAGCATGACAAATGATGAGACTCAGGCAGCATGGAATTGACATAAGTTCACAATGCAGGAGGCAACGCAAACTCTCCATGTGTTCGAAATAATAATCAAACGGAGGAGGACACAACTCTATGTAGCGAGAACAGCTTCCTAAGGTCATATTAAATTCCAGAGATTGAAGAAAAAATGGAAGGATGTGCTTTGTCCAAGGGCGACTCATTCTGCTACCAACAAAAAGAAAATAATTTTCCCATTCTCTTGTTGGGGTATATTTGATTTTTTTGTCTTTTTCAATAATTTTGAAAAGCTTGAAAAAGAATAAAAGAATTCTACGTTACAAAGGAGGAACGAGTGTCACAAAATTACTAGTTCCAGGCGCAAGGAACATATTGATGCTCATAACAAGGAGACATATGCAAGAAAATGACACTCGAGAAAATTCCTCCATGGGTCAAGGTGTCAAAATGCAGAAGCAAAGTGCTACAGGGCTTGCGTATAAGGTATGCTTCAAATGATTCAGTTGAGAGAAACATGGAGCCGACATTAGGCCAAAGACGCAGGAATGAAAACGGGATTGATAGGACACAATAATAATGTCCTTCAATGTAATTTTAACGAGCCCAAAGAAGGTAAGATAGGTGGTTTTTCATTTTTAGAGAGTATGAAAAAGCGTAAAAGAAGACTCCACTGGGGTACATTTTACGAAGGTAGTCTAATCGGTTCGAAAAAGCGGTAAACTAGCACCGAAAAGACGTATATTCAAATCCATTTTCACGAGTGTGACAAAGACAAGATCACTTGGCAATATTTTCAATTTTAAGGAGTCTGAAAAGAGCTTAACTATGGACTCGTTGCCTTTTTCTAGATTTAGTCTCCTTAGCCTGAAAAAGTGAAATTTACTTAGGAAAACTCTCTAGGTGAGATGAATCTTCCAAGGTGTACCTTTTTCCTCCTTAATCTATAGGCCGGAAAAAGCGGTAAACTCATGCCCATAAATTTTTTGCTGAACCAATTAACGAGTGTGAAAGAACAAGGTCACTCGATGATCTTTTCACTTTTAAGGAGTCTGAAAAGAGCTTAACTATGGACTCTGTATGGGATGTTCTTCTGGACCATTTTAACGAGTGTGAAGGAACAAGGTCACTCAGCCATATTTTCACTTTTAGGGAGTTTGAAAAAGAGCTTAACTATGGACTCTGTGGGGGTTCCGTTTTCATAAATTTAGTCCTTCAGGCCTGAAAAAGGGTTAAACTTATACCTGAGAATACTATTCTAGCGAAATGAAGTTCCTAGAGGGTACCTTTGTTTGTACAATTGACCATCTGGACTGAAAAAGGGGTAAACTACCGCCAGACAGATGTGCCTTCATGTTTTGGTTTGATGAGTGTGAAGGACAACAAGATCCCTCGACAATCTTTTCATGTTTATAGAGTCTGAAAAGGGCTTAAAGAAGACTCATTTTCATTTGGGAGTCCCAAGGGTGAGGTCAAAAGTGATGTTGTATCATGCAAATGAGGCTCTCTTGTAATCGGGACAAAACTAACAAGGTCTCCCAAGCCTAAATTGATTAACAACGACATGAACACCAAAATCAATGAGGATCTAACTAGGAAATCCATGTAGAGGTAGGCTCTACCACTAAACTACGACACTTCTAAAGCAACAATGATGGTTCCCTATCGCAATTTGGTGGGATCGATCCTATGGCAAAGAGGAAAAAACAACGAGATGCAACAAGTGGAGGTGGAATCCTTACTTAAATGCAAAAAGTTGGAAAAAACGACTTTTCACCAAAGGACCTTTTAAAATGTGACCCATCTCTCAAAAATTGTTCCAAACCAAAAGCGAAGTATATCATGACATCCCCTGAGAAACTCAAGAACCAAGATAAATGATTTTCAATCCAGAAAAAATGAAAAAAGGTTCAAAAAATGACAAAAAGGGGCCAAAAAGTCTATAAATAGAAGCTGGAAGCTCATTATCACCATTGCAAATTGAGAATTGACCAAAAATCCAAAAACACCCCTTTGCTAAAAGATTTGATTCCGAAAGCTTCAGAGGATGAAACAAACTTCTGTTCGGACCAACTAAGTACAAACTAGCTCCTATTGCATTTCCATTCTTCCTTATTTCATTTCTTTTAGTTTTTTTGGGGGAAGCGCACCTCTAAAAAATGTAGGCCCTACATGTACGCAAGCTGTCAAAGGATAGCCCGTGTATGCTCATGGGAAAAAACAATATGCCCACGTGCATACGCGACTGTGTCTAAAACATCCCGCGTACACCCTCAAAAAGGTGGAAAAATAAAAAAATACAAGAGTTTAACTCTCCATGAACTTGTCATTTTGTAGGATGTATTTCCATTGGAGAGAAAGGGAGCATAAGGACATAGATATTTTGGTCGATGAGGACCCTACAACTATGGCCGCACTGAGACAATGCGGTTTGTTGAAGTTCTTTTGGTGTGTGTTTATGAGGGCACAACCCAGGTTGTTGAATGCCTTGGTGGATTAATGGCACCCCGACACTGAGGCATTTATGCTGGAGGGGCAGTCATTGACTCCAATGACTGAAGATATCTACCTTTTGACTGACCTCTCAAGAAGAGGAGAACCGGTTAACTTGTGTACTTTTCCCTTCGGGCCTCATAACATTGTCGAGTTGATCAACCTATATTGCGAGGCACGCACTGAGAAGGTAGGTTCTCAGGTGCCTATCCACAAGATTTCCATCCTATCATTGAAAGTGATAGTTCTACTTATTGGGTGGATCACTAGATCCACAGATTTACATCAGGCTTCCTGGGTGCACATACATTGTGCAGTGCAGTGCTTGAATGCATGAATTTTTTACTGGAGTACAACCATGCTAGACTGCATGAAGAGACAGCTCACTGAGTGTTGCGGGTGGGAGAACAAAAACTTCAGGTTTGGGACTATCTTGTGCTCATTATTCTTCTTTGAGAGTACCCAGTCTCAGTCCATGAGAGACATTGCGAGTGCATGTGGCCTCCACCCCAGCAGTGTGTATATGGGCAACATTGTTGCCACGTCAGGAACGAAAGATTCTGGTGATAGAGGACTACCCCTATGTCGGGATTAACTTTTCCAGGGACCCGGACATGCCTGTACCTCCTGGAGAGGAGTGAGGAGAGCTAGGTATGCTTGTTTTTAAGTTATTTAATTTTATTTTCTTTTCATATATATCATGTTTTTTATGTGTACCAGAGTAATTGACAACTGTGTATCTATTATGTAAAGATGTGGGACCGGTGCATCCAACAGAATTCACAAGGACCAGGCGGCGTCCTCGACCAGAGGCAGTGCCAGCCATGGCCGTCGGACCATCAGCAACAGCAGTAGTGGGACCTCCATCTAGAGAGGCTAAGAGAGTATTGAGACGGGTGGAGCAGAACCTCACCATGCTCACTCGCACAGTCCCTATGGTAGAGATCGAAGATATCCCACCATCGATGCAGACTCACATAGTTGGGGTGCCACAGACCTGGGTCCAACTCTTCCAGCATTTGGCAAACGTCGTTGTTCACTATGGCAGGGCCAACAGGACCCACCCTTAGCTAGGATGGACTACTTACGTGCCGAGTGAACTTTTTGTATATTTTTTAGGGCATAATCCCTGTGATGCTTACTGGATATCTATTTTTGAGGTGCTTGCGCCCACCTATGTACTCTGATACCTTTGATATATATGCGTATTTACATATTTTTATGTCTTATGGATTACATCTATTTAAAAAATTATTTTACATGTGTATGTGTGTGCTTTTTCTTACATGTGTGCAATATTCCAATCTAATACATGATTAGCTAGAGTATCTCTGATTTGATTCAATCTCCTAGGAACATGAATATAAGTAATGTAATCAAAGCTTCATTCTAAGAGACATACCCTATGGAATCTTCGGTGAAGAGTAGGATCATAAACGCGGTAAACCCCATTTAACTGGGACACAACCAGTTGTGCATCTAAGTAGACCCAGAGATGAGAGATACCATGCGACAAAGCATCACAAATAAACTCTATTACTGCATTGTATTCGGTGACATTGTTTGTGGCGTCACCTAAAAAGATACCTCCTGAAGATAACAACTGTCCCTGAGGTGTGAAAATCACCCAAGTTGTGGAAGCAAGCCTTCGAGTGTGTCGGCTAGTGACGTCCGCGAACCCAACAAACACCTCTGATTCACTTAGCATCTGCCACAGTGAAAAACATGACATAAAAAATGACACGTCCATAAAACAAAAAGACAAAAATATAACTGTATAAAAACTATACATATGTACAAGAAATCACCCAAGGTGACCGACCTATGAGTAATACTTCTTGAGGTAGAGCCCATTTCTAGGCTTCGCCAAAGAATTTCCCTCAAATCCCACCAGATGATAAGCACCCTTCTTTAAAACCTCCTTCACGATGAAAGGTCTGAACCACTTGGGTTTGAACTTGCCTACCCCCAGGGGATCCTTATCTTGGTCATAGACTAAGACAAGGTCGGCTTCAAAGAAAATCCAAGGATGAATGGACAGATCATACTGACACTTGACTTTTTGTTTGTGGGCCTCGTTAGCCAAGGCTTCCTCCCGACACTTCTCATCGAGCTGCTAAAGATATAATAAATTCTCTTCAAGTGGTGAAGTGTCTGGCAATAAATTTACTGCCAACTTTAGCGATGGGATCTAACACTCTATAGGCAAGACTGCTTCCAATCCATAAATGAGTTGAAAAGGTGAGAAACCGGTTGCAGTCTTAATAGACATTCGGTAGGCCCATAATGTCGAATATAACATCAAATGCCAATTTGACTTGGCCAAATTGATTGTTCGCTGCAGAATAGTCTTGAGGGACTTATTCACAACTTCCACCTGACCATTCACTTATGGGTAATAGGGTGATGAATGTTCTTTCCTCAACCCAAGCTTTGACGTTAACTCATACATCATCTTATTCTGAAAGTGACTACCATGATCAGTGACAATCTCTTTTGGGATGTCGAACCTTGCTATTATTTGGTTAAACAAAAAGAGAGTTGTTGTTTCGCCATCATATTTGAATGTTGGTATAGCCTCGACCCACTTTGTGAAGTAGTCGACTGCTACAATGATGTAACAGTGCCCCTTGGATGAAGGGGGGTTGCATGTAGTATAATCAATCCCCCACTTGGTGAAGGGGCCAACAGTAATGACAGGAAATATGGGAGTGGGGTGTGCCCTCATCTTCCATGAGAAGATCTAACATGGGTGACACTTCTTGACCGATTCAACACAATCTTTGATCAACCTCGGCCAAAAGTAACTGACTCGTAAAATATTTTGGGCTATTTCCAACCCAGATAAATGACCACCACATGCTCTGGTGTGGTAGTTGTTAAGAATTATTTCTTCTTCCTCATGAGTGAGGCACCAATGAAGGATGCAATATACACCTCAATGATACAAAGTGTCCTTGATTATGAGATAGTTTTTTGCCTGATGGCATATACGTTGACGCTCATCAAGAGAAGCAGAGGTGTGGCACTTCAAAGTCTAGAGATAGACTAGTATATCTCCATACCAGGGATTCGAAGATGCGATAAGAAACATATCTCCTTTAATTGGTGATATTTCGAGTATAACATCACCTAACTCAATCGAAAGTTCCAAGATGAGTTCCGCAAAGACTAGTGACTTTTTGGATTTCGCCGAAACAAAATCCAAATCAAATTCATGGAGGATAACTATCCATATACTGATCTTTCCATCGATTACACGTATTGGAACGAATTCACAATGATAATGACGGTGGTCTTGCGAAATAGGATATAGTGATGGAACCGCTGGACAACATGCACTATTGCCAACACAAGTTTCTCAACATGTGAGTAGTTGAGTTCTGGTCTAACTAGGCCTCGGCTCAGGTAATAAATGACATATTCTTCAAGAAGATCATCCTCTTGAACCAAAACCATACCGATGGTCAACTTTCCAGTGGCCAAGTACAATAACAAGTATTTATTATAATTGGGTGGTTGAAGTAGAGGGGCAGACGTGAGGGCACGTTTCAACACTTCGAAATAGCATTGAGCAGCTTCACCCCAATAGAAAGGAATTTCCTTCTTCAGTAAACGCAGAAACCCTTTAGTGATCTCGACATAGTTTGCGATGAAATGCTAGAGAAAATTGGATTTTCCCTGTAAACTCTGAAGATGAGGGACTGTGCATGGGGGAGGCAATTGAACTATCACCTCAACCTTTAGAGGATCGACCATGATCCCTGTTGTCGAAACTATGAAACCTAACAAATGACCCGACGTCACACAAAAACTGCACTTGTTTGGATTCGAAGGTGCGACATCGCTCAAATATAAGTCGAAGGTGCGTGCGATGATCAACTCTCTTACGAGATCATGATGCTAAATCATTGAGATAAGCCTCAACTATGTGTTTGAGATCGTGGAAATAAAAAGACATGGACTGCTAAAATGTAGCTCCATCATTCTTTAGGCCAAAAGGCATCTTCTGATAAGTGAATGTACCCCATGGACAGATAAAAGCGGTTTTGTGTTGATATTGAGGCTTGATCTGTATTTGGTTATATCCCAAGAAATCGTCCATGAAAGAAAATACCTCACACCCTGTGCATTCATCGATAATATGGTCAGTGAATGGGGTGGGGAAATTATCCTTTGGACAGGCCTTGTTCAAGTCACGAAAGTCCATACATACGCGAATCATACCCTACTTTTTGTTGACCGGAACGGGGTTTGACACCCATTGTGTCAATTGGACAGGGTAGATGAAACTAGCTTTGAGTAGTTTCTCTACTTCAGCCTTAATAGCTGTTGGTTTCTTAGGATTGTCCGGATGAAGCTTCTACGAAACTGGCTTAGCGTTAGGATACGTCGTGATTTCGTGTTCGGCGATTCTTGGATCAATGCCTAGCATTTCCTCGTAAGACCAAGCAAAAACATCGTGAAATTCTTTAAATAAATCTGTATAGATATGAATCTCCTCGGGGGAGCAGTCCGCTCCGACGAAAACATTCTCCATGATGCCAGGGGTTCTAGAGATATCGATAGGTATCGTTTTAGCGATGGTTTCCATATTACCTTCCGCATAAATTGTGTGCATAGCCAAAGTATTGATAGGACAAGGTCTATCTCCAGTCATAGTCAACGTGAATTCTCCTGCCTCTATTCTTCTCAACTCTGGGAGAAAATAAGATCTATGATGGAGATCATCCCAGAGTCTGTCGGGACTAGTCATTTCCTCAATAATCGCCTCATCTGAGGGCAAGAACAAGTCTAAAGAATCAGTATTGGCAGAGGAATATTGAGCCCAAATAGGCTCGAGAACTGGATCTAACTCCTGTGCAGGAGTCAGATCAGGGTCAGCAAAAGCTTGCTGAACTATACAGTACGTAAATTTTTTTGCGGATAAGGGCATGGCCATGCCATGATGCCTTGTCTCTTCCATCGTGGTCGATGGGGAAGGAAGGGTCCACAGATCATTAAAGTAGGTCATACTGAACGGGGACACTTGAAACATTTCGGCCATAGGCTGGTCGGGGACAGCCGATATATACTTGACATCACCAGATGGAGGTGGGTAATCGAAGGTACCCATCAAAGGTGGGCACAAACCAACCCCTACGTTGACGATGTTGGGTTGATGGTTATCAATCATCGGGACCATGGATGCGCCCGATGAAGGGTCAGGATGGGAGAAGGACAACTGATCAATGGACACGATCTAGCCCTCATGTGGAAACAACAAGACCTGGAAAATGTTCACGACCACTACATGCATAGCATAGGTCTAACTTCTTCCTAACAAGGGATTGTAGTCAAGAGGTGCATCAACCACTTCAACCTCGATGCACACAGTCTTGCCTCCTAGCTGCACATAGAAAGAAGGAATGATTCCATGTGGTCGGAAAGAATGACCATCGAAAGATTTAAGAAGAGTAGGTGACGGAGACAAAATGGGTTGGCCAATGGCCTTCCAACATGCCAATGACATTACGTATGTTGAGGCGCCCTCATCATCCAGCGTGCATAAAATATTCCGGTTAAAATTTTTTGTGACATAAGTCACTACTATCTGAAATGCCACATGGTAGGGGAGACGAGATTTTAAGTCATTCGTATAAAGCATGATCGTTCCCAGATTATAAGTCTCATCTGATCCCAAAGTGGATAACAATGCCTTTATCTATGTAGGGTAGCTCTGGAGGACCTCCAAAGAAGACATCGTGCAAGGGGTTTGTGATAAATCCTCCACCACAGAGTAATTCTGGGTGGCCCTTGCATTCAAGTCATGGGAATCTTTCTTGAACACCCCTTTCAGGATGCGTGTCATCGTTTCTCCCATATTCTTCTCGATCTGGAGAGGAACAGATGGGTTTACCGCTTCTTTTCCCTTTTCACTAGATTCTGGCATTTTGTAATCGTGTGCTCTAGTCACTACATGAACATCACCTTTCAACATATAGACATTCATGAACAAAGTACTAGAAGATGAAGGGAGTCCCTGACTATACCCATCTGCGCTCGAAGAGGCTTGAGTCAAATTTTTCCCATGTGGAAATGGGTTCATTAAGACAACAGGCTGCTGCTACACCAATAACTTATGGGCCTCTGCAAGCCGAGGGCACAGGTGAGTCGGATGGTCTTCCGTGCAAAGGTTACATGGATACTTCGACTTCTTCTTTTTTGTGTTTCCCTCGCCAACATTGTTGGTGGGTTTCTTATCCCCCTTACCCTTCTTTCGTTGTTTCTTCTTTCCATTAGGCTGTTGGGTGGCCTTCTGATTTGTTTATTGCACATTGTGTACATCCGATGTTTTAGTAGGGGGAGAAGCCGAAATAGAGTTTTGGCTGGCCGCTCTCTACTGTATCGACAATTGTTGCAATTGATTTGACAACTGATCAGTAGGCTTCGCTTGTGATGAACCAACAATACCATCAGCATGTGGTCTAGACTTATGTCTGGCCTTATCAAGAATGGAGCTCGGTGTGTCTAGAAGAACCTCATAAATTAAACCTGACTCATAGTATATCAATTCTAGTTATTGAGCTCTCATTATCGCTTATTCTTCGGAAAAAACTCCTGACGTTGCTACGTCCTTGGATAATTGAGGTACCAAATACTTAAGGAACCATTGCAACAGAAACTCTGATGGAACTGGTACTTTTATCAAACTCTTCCGATGCCACCATTCCCGAATGTGATCCGAGATATGTTCATCCTTTGTTTGCTCAAATTTGGCCAGCGATTCAGTGCCGACATCATATCTCACAGGTAGTTGAAAATGGTTTAGAAAAACCATGGCCAACTCGCCAAAAGTAGAGTATATTGAGCAGTCGAGATCGATGCACCATTTTGTGGCACTCCCAATGAGAGTGCATTGAAACAGACACAACTGAATGGAGTCATCTCGTAATGAATTGGAAGAGAAACATAGGTGAAAGGTAGTCACATGATCGTCTGGATCTTCATTCGGCTTACCTTCGAACTTTGGAATGTTCGAGGTCAAATTAGTCGACATGGGAGGCCAACTTGGATCATGACAGATTGGCTCATTCAACAATCTTGACAAGTCTGGAAAATGTAACGTTGCCAGAAATGGTAGCTTGGGTTGTTGATTATATGGATGGAAAAAGGATCCTGGAGTTTGCCTAGCACTAGTTTTCCAGGAAAAGTTAGGTTGTTTTCTAGGGTTTTGGTAAAAACCATGGCCGTGGCCAGCATACGGATTATGCGCTTGTTGAGAAATCATCGTTTGACTCCTATAATTGGACGTTGATGGTTGGGCTTGTGTTGTATTCCAAGGATTCTCTAAAGGGTTGTCCCCTGCCGATCCAATGGGCATAGGTCCTGAGCCTTGCCTGGGGCTCCATTGGCCATGGAAGGGGTTGTCCCCAGTCGACATCCCTGATGAGGGAACTAATCCTTTCCATGGATTCTAGGGTCCTTGTAAGGAGAGAACTCCTATCTTTTCCCCCTGTGTAGGAATAATACACTGCACAGGATTTTATTGTCCATAACCGGGGTTTCCCCCGGCCGAGACGACAGCTGACGAGAATGCATTATTACCAAGTGCATCGAATAAGGAGAACGACATAGAACCTACCGACATAGTATAGGAAGGAATCCCTTGACTGCCTACTCCAAATTAATTGCAATTCATGTTCAGCCCAGTGGGGTGTTGGTGAGCATCACCGAGTGAAGGGGACGAAGGAGGTATGTGACCTCCGCTGTAAGGGAAAGAATTATAAGGGGCTGAGGGGCCCCCCATGGATCCTTGCAAAGGATAATTTGAGCTCCTTTCCCCCATACCTAAATTTTGTAGAGTGGAGTAGGAAAGGACATAGTTCATATCAAATCCAGGCATCCCATCTGAGAACGGAGGGCCTGTCACACTCTGGGTGAAAGGAATAGTGATCGCCGCCATAGACGGAATCAGGCCACTGCCCAAGGTAGAGGCGATCGAAACCATGGTGGTCCAAGATGGTGACAATGGGTTAGGAGGTGGAACGCCCCCTATAGTGGAAACCATAGAGGGAGTATGCGTACTCCCTAAAGAAGTAGCATCATTTTCTTCCATCACTGCTTGAAACACTATCTAACGCTCGTGATGTGTTATCCACGGAGGGACAACCTGTATAATGAGAGGTGTCAATAGGTCAGTGATCAGAAAGTTAGATGGCCCAAGAGCTTCTGCTCCAATGTCAAAAATGGTTGGCTCCTTTGGATTCAAATGGTCTCCTCTCGGGGATGGCTTGGGTACAGTTTCATGTGGCCCGGTCACCTCAAAAGACCCTTGCTGGTCTAGTCTTCACCTTAGCGATGGTGGGGGTGGCTCCAAATTAACTGGTGGAAGGCCAAGAAGCCTTTGCGACTGACGGAGCTCCTGATCTTCCACTTTGTGCGAAGATCAAAGACACACTAAATATTTTCTAATCATTTGAAAACATGCACACCCTAGAAAAAAGTACCTATAATATAAAACAAGCATTCACTTGCTAGTTGGAAGAACAGTTACAACAACCAACACTAGAGAAAATTAGCGATGCAAGTGCAACTCGAACACGGAAGCACCCTCCGAGTATACTCTGCAAAGTGTGGCTCGATGTCTTTCCTAGGTACCGTGATATACCCTCACAGTCACTTGTGTAATTCATTAGAATAATAGGCAACTAGGTTGCCAACTTGCGAACAGTCGCTACGCGGGTACAGTCGACAGTCGGGTGGACCACAATGAGTAGGGTATCAAGTCAAAAACCTACCAAGGGTATCGAAATCAAGTGTTCCGAAAGACAACTAAGGACCTCGAATAGATTTGAGACCCACGAAGCTCTGTGGCGAATGCAATCGACAGAATCCAAAGATAAGCCCTCTATATGCGTTCCCCACTATGCATGGTCTAGCTTTGGAGGGGTTATCTCCGCTAACTTTTCGCATGTGACCTCGTGTTTATCACCTATGTTAGAGGGGGGTCTCGAAAAACTTTCACGTTTATTGGACTTTTTCATTCCCTAGCTCAGACTCCTATGTTTGTTTTGTATCCTTGAAGAGTTTCCTTTCCAACCTAAATCAAGGCTAATTGATGGACCCTGCAAACACAAAGTCTAGTTGATTTTAAATAATCGTTAATTTTTAGTGGCTTGTCTTAAGTTAAGGGAACGAAAATGAAACTAGTGGTGTGTTGGGAGACAAAGGAGAAAACAAACAAATGATGGAAACAAAATTACTTCTTCTTGACAAATAAATATTTTCACATTTAAACTCTTTAACCAACTTCTCTAACAACTTTTTTCTAAGATCTTTGAACATAAAACTCAAAACAAGATTTCGATCGACTACGAGCTACTTATTTTCCTAAGTAAACAACCAATAACGTACAACAACATTTGTTTTTTCTAATAATCAATGCAACTAACCAACTACTTAACCAAACAAAGAAAATGAAATCTTTTTTTTTTTACTTTTTCTATGCTTCAAAACAAGAAACTTGAAATTAAATTATTTTTCTTTTCCTTTTAAAGAAAGAAAAAAGGGAGAAAAGAAGACAAGACAAGACCAAGAAATGACTTATATCCCACTACAGATCGTAGGGAGTCACTGACAATACCAAAACACACTAATCAGAAAAGACTCACAAACTCATCTAAAAATATTTTAAAAGAAAACACAAGAAAACTTTTGATAAAGATAAGATAAACTGAGATCAAACCTAGGCTACAGACTGTGACAACAAAGACCAGGACTAAATCAAGAAAACCCCTGCGAAGTTTGACTTCAACCAGGGAAGAGGTTGACTGCCTCTTCTTGAAAAATATTTTCTCAACACAGGCACGCTACTGACACTTCAGCAGCCTGCATATGTACGCAGGCTGTCCAAAGGTAGGGCACATATGTACGCGTGTAGACCCACTGCAAGCCAAGTACACCTCTGTAACTTTCTAAAAAAAAGAAAACAACAGTCAAGCTGACAAGGCAAGGAGTACTGGTATCGAAGACTAGAATCCCTTAAAGACTCAGACACTTATAGAAACTCAAAAAAAGCAATTAAACCAATTAAATCACCCAAAACAATATCCCCTAAAAACCCTAGAGGCTTCCCCAGTATGGTCGCTAATTATTCTATAGTGGGAAAACCACCCTAAAGACTACACTAGGGTTCAATTGTGCATACATATCTGACCATTTAAAGTCTCCTACTTTTTACAACTATCCCAACAATACCCCACATTCATGCATAAAATACAAAATATAGGGATCCGGTAGTCTTACCTTAAACTTCGCGTCCGGTGTCGATCCCTTTGCGCTCATTTGTTTCTCGACTTCAGATCTCCTCCCAAGGCCAACCTGCATTCACCAAAAGACAAACAAGAAACTATGAACATGCATTCTATATATGGATTAGTGGATTAGACATCATAACAAAATGTAAATAAAACATAAATATTAAAGACATCATATGGTGGGACGGAAAAAGTACTTATTTATATTAATCTCACAAAGTAACTTACAAAATGTGACTGTCGAATGCTCCTCGAACTCGGTCCTGGGCTCCTCTTCACCAAGCTCCAACTACTTCCACGTATCTTTCTCCTCTTTTATTCTCTCTAGGGAAAAGGCATAGGCTTGCAATGGAGGAAAAAAGGCTGGAATAAGTAATTCTGGCTCAAACTCACAATGTGGCTGCAAATTATTGGGGCAAGGGGGAATAATAAAATGGGTAGAGTTTTTTTTCTCTCATGCTTCTTGTAGGAATGGGACCCCAACACCTTATTTTATATGAAAAAAAGATAGTTAGTCAGTTGGGTGATTGGCTATGGGCGGTCAATTGGTTAGGAAACTACCCAAAAGCCCGTATCCCCTTGCAACTTTTTATTTTTTGAAACTTTTGTGAGTATACAGGGGTTGTAATGGTGCATCTAGTGTACTTATGCAAGATGTAGAGGTGCAACAAGTGTGTGTATGTGGGTAGTAGTGGTGCAGGGCACGTACATCTTCAAAAAATTGGTTTTTAAGAAGAGTTGTTCAGTGATAGATTGGCAAAAATAGAAATTAAGATGGCCTGATGCGAGGTATGCATGCATGGTGCAATTTAGGGTTATAACACCTATAGCATATTTAAACTTCTGTATATACTCCCAGGCCGATTCACCTTCCCTTTATTGAATTTCACATAACTCAGACAAAGTTTGTTGTTCTGACTGAGGCAGCTTAAGCTCTGCTATGAATGTTTTTCGTACCTGGTCAAGTGTGAACGCTTGACCTTGCACTACTGGTACTCCTGGCTCAATGGCCTTCATGTACCATTTGAGAGCACAACCTCTCAAGGTAGTCTAGAACTCAACCAATTTATTCACATCCAGAGTCCCTCTGGACCTCTATATTGCTTCACATAAGAACCAATGTTGCTCAGCATCCTCGTCCCCCTTACCCTAAAATTTTAGGTATCTAGCAATCGAACCTCCCACATTACCAGCCATTGCTAATCTTACTGCTCCTATCAAGATAAAACCTAACGGTCCTGGTTGTGATCTACCAGGGGATCCCAATATCCTCCCAATATCCACACTTCCTGGTTGTGACTGACTAGCTAAATGTAATGGAACATGAATAATGTAAGAAGGTAGCATAGAATTTATCACTTGTATAGAAGACACTTGGGGTATGGGTGATTCGGAGCTAGTGCCACTGGCTTCGGGGTGGGATTCTTTGATCTTGGGGGTCTCGTTCTCGTTCTCGGGAGTAGTGTCTTAAGCGAAATTCATGATCTTTCATGACATCGAGGATGAATCTTCTCTTTCTTCTTCAAGATCCATGCCAGCTTCCTTTTTCTATACTTCTACACCTTCTTCTTCTTGTCCAACCTCTTGGGGACTTATTTCTCTCTTCTCTTCACTCTCATTTAATATTTGATTGTCCAACATTTCCTGTCTTCTCATCTTTCGCAACTCTTCCATCTTTCCTTCCTCGATTTTTCCTGGTCCAACTTCTTTCTGCAACTTCTCAGACTGTTTTACTGCTTTCTTTATCATACTGTGCCACCACTTCTCAACTATGGTAGCTATTTTCAAGGCTTTCTCATCTCTTAAGTCCATTTCTTGCTGCTCCCCCATTTGTCAAAGAAAATTCTCCCCTCTCTCAAGCCATGACTCCACCCCAAACTCACCCCACCCCAAGCGAGGGTATTTATGCTGCCATCTCAGTCGGGGACATAGTCAGCATCCCCTCCTCCATCAAGAAAACCTTAATCCACAGGGGGAATTCTCTCAACAGTCTTCCCCTCGTGTCTTTCTTGAAATCTACTTATGCCCATGAAAAATATTGATGATTCTCAACTGCAAACTCGATAATGTATCATTCTAATGTTGTATTGACCCAAAAATCGATTGCTCGCATTACTAGACAATCCAGCCGATGGAGTGTCGTGATATTTTTGTATCCCAAGTATAGGTATTCTTGACTCATTCTTGGAATTTCAAAGCTTCTTGGAGCCTATCTATTTAGTGAAAAATTTCTTCCAAGAAATTAACCCAAAATATCTCGTACTGGTCGCTTGATCTTTCTGAGTAAAAGAAAACATCTCGTGTATCTTTCATATATTTTCCTCTCAGCTTCTCTTCTTTCCCTATGAAGGTGTCAAAATTTCTCTTCCACCACCGGTGAATATTGGATCTGTGAATCCGTGAAATTATTATCCCTACAGGTTCCCTTTTGACGCAAGTTCTTACAACATAACCATTTTGTTGGCGCAGAATTGATCAGATCAAGGTCCTTCTCAGGTTACCAACAAAAGGCACTGAGTAGTCTAGAGCACTGGAATTTTCATCTCCTCCGAAGAGAATAAGTATCACCCAAATCACAACCAAGATAGAAATATAGGGAAGGGCAAGGAGAATACTTAGGTGGGTTTCCAGAATATTCAAGATTCACCATGATCTTACGCAAGACAGACTGACCACAGAACCGATATGAACTCATTCATACCAGAAATAAAGACACTCGAGTGTGAAATCATTTGTAAACAATGACGACATATTGATCTTATCAAGCATAAATAAGTATTGTAAGGAG
The DNA here is from genome assembly GCA_010110895.2 of Picea sitchensis. Lineage (NCBI taxonomy): Eukaryota > Viridiplantae > Streptophyta > Pinopsida > Pinales > Pinaceae > Picea > Picea sitchensis. The sequence goes on along the minus strand of SNQJ01S0073937.1, from coordinate 4,694 downwards.
ACAATGCATAAGCATACACACATAATGACACAGTAATTTCAAAATTTAGGTCCTTCCATATTTATTATCATAAGAGCTTCTCGGGTACAATATCAGATATACATATCAAGACTCTGTTACAAGATTCTGGCTCTGGACGCATGCCACGGATCTCTAACTACCCTTTTCCCCAAAATGTATATACGTTACAGTCACATAACCCTTTCTATGGTTGCGTGCTCTATACCATCTATGACAAAACTCTACAGACAAGAAACTACACCCAACCATACCCAACAATAATATCAAAAACCCAACCCTTTTACAATAATATGTATCTCATATATAGGATGAGTGGGATCTTCTAGCTTTGGGCTCTGCATGCTTTCTTGTTCTTGTTCTCTTGTAACTACTTTTTCCTTGATGGCGTTGCGCTGTCCCTTTTTGCAACCGATATTTGTTTCTTTGCTTGCTCCACTGTCCAACTTCTTTTGTAGCTTGTGCAACTTGTGCTTGACCAAAACTTTGACTATAGTCCTCCTTTCACAACTCTAAACCAAAAGTGAAGGGGCTATCACATGGCCTTTAGGATCTCTCAAGCACATGATTAACTCATGTAATATCTCAGCTTCCTTCCTTGCATGTTGAGCATTGGAGATTGGATAACTTCCAATATGGAGAGGGAAAATTGGCCACAACCTTTTACTGTTGGTTTGCAAAAGTGTGGTGACACCATACCCCACTGTTTGGTACATTATTTCCCTCATTAATAATCGGTCTGGGATGAAATCAGGAAAGATATGTGGGGCCCCGTTGGTCCCATAAACCCTGATAAATGAGTAGTACTTGTCAAAGAACCAATCGAACACCCCTTTCATCTGATTTCAAGTGAGCCTCAAAATATATCCTATGTCTAAGGAATCTGAAAAGGACAGAATGGAGAGGGGCAAGAAATAAATTGCAAATATCATAAAAATGTTGTATGAAATTTACACTCCATAATTGGGAACAATAAACATGAATGGTGGGATGACTTTGGTCCCAATTCCATCACAATTACGGAAATTCTACCGAGGAATAAATGGTGTTGATCATATAAGAAGACATATAAAAACATGGTTTCTTCATACCTAGTAGATTCCTTGCATGTAGGCATATGTTAAAGGCTAGGATATCTTCCCAATTGAAGATTTGTCTTGTTCTAATGACGGTGTATGCCAATGCACTAGTACATATTGGAAAAATTGTGATGTTCTTGTTGGGCCCTTCGTTTTTGGTTAGAAGTTGCACAAGGAAAACTATAGTCCCAATTTTGGTCAAACACAAGTTGTGCAAGCCATAAAGGAGTTGGACAATGGAGCAAACAAAGAAACAAAAAATTGTTGGAAAGAGGGACAACGCAACACCATCAAGGCAAAATAAGTTACAACAAAATGAGAATAAGAAAGCATGCAAGATCTAATGCCAGAAGATCCCAGTCAGCCTATGTATATGAGATGTATATGATTGTAAAGGGGTAGCTGATATAGATGGTGTAGAGGGCATAGACAGATTATCGTTTACTCCATGTAGGTTATGTGATTGTAATTTGTATCCATTTTGGGGAAAAGAGTAGATAGAGCTATGAGGAATGAGTCTAGAGCCAACAATATTGTAGCAAAGTAATGATTTGTATCTATCAAATTGAATCTGAGAAGCTCTTTTGATGATAATATATATGGAAGGACCTAAAATTTTGAAATATACTATGTAATTCTCTATTTATGATTATGAATTGTCTCTATACTTTACTTCTTTATGTCTCATAAGATAAATTCACTATAATTGTTTACAAATGTTGTCGCAGCTACGTTGTCTCTATTACTAGTTATGAATGAGTTCATATATGTTCTTTGGTTAGTTCATCTTGCGTAAGAATATGGTGAATCTTGAAGATTCTTGAAACTTGCCTAAGTATTCTCTTTTCCCTCCCCTATCTTCTTGTCTTGGTTGTGTTTCTAGTGAGACTTCTTCTCTCTGGAGAAGATGAAAATTCCAGCGCTCTAGACTACTTGGTACCTTTTGTTGGTAACCTGAGAAGGACCCTAGTCTGATCAATTTCATGCCAAAAAAATGGTTCCATTGTCGGGACTTGCGTTAAGAGGGAACCTGTAGGGAGAATGCTTTCGTGGATTCACCGATCTGATATTCACCAGTGGTGGGAGAAAAATTGCGATGCCTAAATATGGAAAGAAGCGGAGCTGCGAGGAAAATCTATGAAAGATACACGAGAGGTTGTCTTTTACTCAAAAAGATCAAGTGACCACTATAAGATATTTTGGGTTGAGTTTCCAGAAGAACTTTTCCATTGGATAGATAGGCTCCAAGAAGCTCTAGAATTCCAAGAATAAGTCAAGAAGACTTGTGCTTGGGATAATAAAAAGATTGCAGTGCTTCATTCGCTGGATCATCCGGTAACGCAAGTGATCAATTTATGGGTCAATACAACATTAGAAGGATACATTATCGAGGTTGCCGCTGAGAATCATCAACATTTTTCATGGGAAGAAGCGGATTTCAAGAAAGACGCAAGGGGAACACTATTGAGAGAAATCCCCCTGTGGATTAAGGTTTTCTTGATGGAGGAGGGGATGCTAACTATGTCCCTGATTGAGATGGAAACCTAAACACCCTCGCTTGGGGTGGGGTGAGTTTGGGGTGGAATCATGGCCTGAGAGAGGGGAGAGGGTTCTTTGACAGATAGGGGAGAAACAATAAATGGAATCAAGGTATGAGGGAGCCTTGAAAAGAGCCTCCATAGTGCAGAAGTGGTGGCATGGTAAGATAAAGAGAGCAGTGAAACAATTCGAGAAGTTGCAGAAAGAAGTTGGACCAGGATAAGTCAAGGAAGGACATATGGAAGAGTTGTGGAAGATGAGAAGACAGGAAAGACTGGCCAATCAAAGATTAAATGAGAGAGAAGTGCAGAGAGGAAGAAGTCCCAAAGAGGGTGGAAAAGAAGAAGAAGGTGTAGAAGCATGGTAAAAGGAAGTTGGCATGGATATTGAAGAAGGAAGAGAAGATTTTCCCCTGATTCCAATAAATATCAGGAATCCGACTGAAGAGACCACTCTAGAGGATGAGAATGAGACCCCCCAGATCAAAGAAACCCACCCTGAAGCCAGTTGCACCAGCCCCAAATCACCCATACCCCAAGTGTCTTCTATACAAGTGGTAAATTCTATACTACCTTCTTATGTTATTCCTGTTCCATTACAGTGAGTTAGTCAGTCACAACCGGGAAGTGCGAATACTGGGAGGATATTGGGATCTCCTCGTAGATCGCAACCAGGACTATTAGGTTTTATCTTGGTAGGAGCAGTAATATAAACAATGGTTGGTAATGTATGAGGTTTGATTTCTCGATGCCCATAATTCTAGGGTAAGGGATATGAGGATGTTGAGCAACATTGGTTCTTATGTGAAGCAATCTAGAGGTACAAAGGGACTATAGATGCAAATAAATTGGTTGAATTCCAGACTACCTTGAGAGGTTGTGCTCTCAAGTGGTACATGAAGGCTATTGATATAGGAGTGCTAGGAGTGAAAGGTCAAGCGTTCACACTTGACAAAGTACAGGCAAAATTCATAGCAGATTTTAAGCTACCTCAGTCAGAACAACAAGCTTTGTCTGAGTTGCATGAAATTTATCAAAGGGAAGGTGAATCGGTCGGGGAATATAACCAGAAGTTTAAAGATGCTATGGGGAGGTTAGCACATCCAATTCATGAGGAACATCAAAGAGAATAGTATATATAGGGACGACTACCTCTAACATAGATTCCATTAATGCAACAATGGATAGCCACTTTGACAGATTCCTTGGAGCAATCAACAAATATTGAAGCCATGGAATGATATCCAGGGAGCCTGAGAGTGACCAGACCCATAGCAGACACAAATTTGGTGCAACTACAAGGACAAATATCAATGCTTACAGAGAAGATTCACAAATTGATGATACCCAGACCAAGACGACCGCAAGTCTAGTGCACCAGATGTTACATATAAGGACATCTGGTGAATAAATGTCCACAGATGAGGGGGATGGGACCTCCTCAAAATCTAATGGGAGCCTCATGAGGACCTGTGAGAAGGGTTGTGCAAGTATCCACGAATTTACCATTGCATACTGTTAGCACTAGAAGTCACCTCTGGATTGCGGCAGAGGTAAGCCCAGTACCCATCAGTTTTATATGTCACGAATGAATAAATTGGGTTGGTCGAATGGATACAGACCCAGAAGAATATCGATTTAACTTAGAAACCCGGACCAGGGCATACATGAACAAGTGAGGTATTGATATAACTTCCATCAATAAGTTGAGTTTAAAATGAGTAGAGGGAAGACTTGGTTAGAATGGTGAAAAAGACTGCTATGAGCATTAGTCTTTCCAGTAGCTTGGAGAAGAAAGACAAGACACTGAAATGTGCCTAGGTGACATAGTTACTGTTGGAGCCGCCCCTGTTTTTTCACCTTACACAAATTTGGAAAAATCTGATACTTGTGATCTAGAGCTGTTTTTTTTTCTTTTTTCCTTTCCTTCCAAAAAATCATAAGACTCTGAGAGAACTTTAGTTGCCAGAATAGTAATGCTTTATCACTTACGAAGGACCCGTTCTTTTTCGCGAGCATGTCTTTCCTTAAGGTTTTTAAGATTTCATAATCTCACAAG
>SNQJ01S0073936.1:37509-73556 GCA_010110895.2 Picea sitchensis | reverse complement strand
TCCCTAAAGTAGGTATGCCTCACCCAAGAGGGGCCTGAGAATCCCTGCAAAATATCAGAGGTATAAGAATCAATTATAAGGGCCCTCGTGGGCTTAACAACCAGTTGGTCAGATCCCCCCTGGAGAGGTAATCCTCCATAAAGGCTATGTGCTTCCCAACCCTTATTTGACCCAGGGTACTTGCAGAATAACCCCTGCAAGTAACCTATGTGGTACCTATGTCAAGCAACTAAGCAACCACGATATAACCGATGCACATGCGAACAATCATAACTCATGTCTACCGTATGGGTAGGGTAACAAATCCCGAAACCTCGAAAGCACTGCATCTCACAGTGGTAAAGGTACTAGCAGGATCCCCATATACAAATAGATCCCCATAAATATATCTGACACTAAGAAGGTATTGGGGGGATATCCCCTCAACCAACCTCACACGACCTCGTGCTTAACTCCGGTGTAAGCGGAGCCTCCTGACATCACCAATTATACAATGGATTTCACCACTCCCCTAGTCAGACACATATGTTGATTTAATAGCCTTGGAGAAGTTTACTCACAAAATCCTATTCCAAGGCTCTAAATCCTAAGCTAGTTTGTGCACCCCAGAAAATAAAATCGTTTCTAATCAATTTTAAATGATCAACGCTTCTTTTAGTGGCCTTGCTTACTCAAAAAAGGTGCGGTCGTGAAACTAATGATGTTATGACTTAGCAAGTAAAATAAATGAATATAAATAAAATGCAAAGTCCTAACTTCAATTCCCAATAAATGATAAGCTTTTCAAAATGCAATTTTCAATTTAGTTCTGCAATTTCAAATAAGATGCAATCTTTCTATACGTGTACTAAGATCAATGATAAGGACCCAAAAGATCAAATGCCAAGAATGCAAAATGATTAATATTTTTGTATTTTCAATATATAAAAAAAATAAAATTGCAAGGACTGAACAACAACTCGATCTCGATATAAAAACTCTATTGTATGTAAACAAAGACAAACCAAGTAGGATATCAAGAAGCAAACTCCCAACACAAGATGCAAGGACAATAAATGAAGATGATGATGCAAAAGGCACTGCCCAAAAATTCAACCAAAGAAAGGTTTCCTATCATTCCAAAGACACTTAACAGTCATCAAAAAGACCCAAGAAGACTTAGCAACCATTAAAACTTACCCAACAAACATCAAACTCGGCAACCAAGCAAAAAATGATGATGTACGCAATTGTTTAGGAGAAAACCATGTATATATGCCTCTTGCAGAAGGACAACATGCGTATGTACGCAACTGTCAGGTAAAAACCCACATATATGTGTTAAAACATTGCTAGGCTAAGGATAAGGCTAATAAACTTAGACTCAAAATGATCAGAGGCTATCAGGCAATCAGAAGACAAGAAACTCAATATAAATGAGAGCAATCAAAGGAGAAAAACACTCCAAACCCCGAAAAGAAGATTCTATCTCTCTATGGCGAGGGGTAAACCACAATAGATGGAAATGACTGCAGAAACAACTCTAATCTCAAGTATGCTATATAAGCAAATATGGTAATAAGACAAGATGAATATCCTACCTCGTCCAGATGTTCGATGAAGTCCACCGTTGAGCACGTGACTCAAAGCAATATACCTGCAACTTGTCCTCAACAACCAAGAAAGGAAAGCATATGGTGATAATATATAAAGTTAACACTTTCAGTAGAATAATCCATCAACATTCATAACAAATATGCCCATGTAATAACAATTCAATTATTTGCAAGACATTAATTGGATGAGAAAAGAGTATTTCTATTAAAATGTAATCAACAGAAGTGAATGAATTACAAACTTCCGTGTCGGCATGGTTCGGAGCCGAGAAACTAAGTACTTTCCAGCCGGGCCTCTACCACTTCAATCCTCCACCAAAGGCAAGCTCATATAAGAGAGACAATGAGGTTCTCAATCAAGTAGGGAAGAGCTTGGGGGTTGAACAATATGTTCAAACTTAAAAGGACAAAGGGATGCAGACTCAATATGAAGTGAATAATTTCTCCAGAGTAACTTTTTTCTCAAAGTTGAATTCTTCTTCTCTTTTCCACAGCTTGGATATGGCCCATTTATAGCCTTTAAGTGGAACTGAAGGGTCAATTTAGAATGTTTCCAGTTTAGGGAAGGTCAAGGATCATGGATCCCGTGACATGAGATGGAAACCTGACACTATTTTTTAATTTTGGGCATAAAACCCGATGTATGCAGGCTGCAATGGTGCAACCTGCGTATACACATGCTGTATAATAGTTAGGGCATGTATATGTGGAAACATATTGTTTTTATCTCTGGGATTTGCAAAAAGTGACTTCAAGTCTGGATAGGGAAACGGAAAAAGGCCTTCTGAGAAAATTTTCCTAGGGTGAGGCAAATCTTGCTATAACAATTCCTTGCGGAGGAACTGTGTGAAGACTCGGTTAGGGGAACAAAGTCACAACCTTAATGACTGCAGAGAATTGAGCAGTGGGATACAAACATATATATAAGAATCCTGGATTACATTTTAAAACATCATGCATGAATGGAAGACTAATAGATGAATGTTGACCATTCTGATAACTGAATGATAATGATCAGAATGCACAGGTTCATGATTCATTACGACTTTTTATTTTTTATTAAAGCATGCTGATGTATCCAAAAAGTTAGGGTGAGATTAACCAAGCCTACTCAAGGAAAAAAGCAGGAAGATCCCAACAAGGAGTAAATTGAAAAACCAAAGAAGGGAAAAGGGGGAATACTTTTCTCACTTTAAAAACTCATAATTGCTTACAGAGTTGCAAGTCTTAAAAGAGCATCTGGGGGAGCAAGTACAACTGGAAAAAGGGAGAATGAATAAATAATCATCTTTAAATGAATGGGCTTGGTTAAGTCGTGATAAGTAAAGGCAATGGGGTCTTTGAAAATAACTCAGTTGGACTGAAAGTCCAGGGCTTTGTAGAAGGAGTTGGACGAGGGAAGAGTTCCTTGACCCTTCCTTGTTGGTTATTGTATTTCTCTGGTATGAGAGATTGATTTACTAATAAAAGTAAATGTTTTTTCATCCTAGTGATGATGATTGTATGATGATAGAAACAAATGAGAATTGTTTGTGTTTCACTCATGGAAACATTAAAGATAATGCGATGAAGTGCATAAAGATATGCTAGGACATATATGAAAAATGTTTTATTGATCTGAAGGCTATGATACAAGAATTTTTATCTACCCGACGACTAACATATTTGTGGTGTATGTCATGTGTAGAAAGAAATTGGAACTGTTAAGAAAGATAGTTGCCAATGATGGACAACCTCAAGCAAAGGATGACTATGAGAAGGATGTCGTTAAAAGATTGTTGAAGGGACTTTAAAAGTCCCCATAAAGAACCACTAATGGTGTAATATCAGAGAGGGCTAGCAACCATAGCAGGTATAAAAATGTTCATACCTATGTGGCATAAGGTATGGAGGGATTTGGTAAGAATTCCATCTGAAGTATTTTAATTTCTTACTGATATGCGAATAATTTTGAGTGTCTATTGCATGCCATTGCTACCCAAGCAGGGTAAGATTCAAGAAAGAAGAATCTAAATAATAGAGAGAGGAAGTCTATTCCAGACAAGGATGATTTATAATCCTTGCAAGAAAATGCATGAGTAAAGAGTACCATGGGTACGATAACCAATCTAGGGAGATTGGGAATAAAGGTGCTCATAGTTATCACATTGCATGGAATGCACCGAGGAAATGCATGTTTGCATGAGAGGGAAGGCAATGGATTTCCATCGAGGAAGGAGGACCTTCCACTACTCCACTTGAATTGTGTAGTTGATAAAGAAAGGAAAATTTGGGTGGCCATGAGTGTTGCCACTCTGGTTACTACTGAAGGAAGAATGCTTGGGTGCATTCAAGGGAAAATTTTAGTTTCATATGTACTGATTTGGGATTGTGATCATCCTATAGCAGGAAGCACAGTCCTACTGCAATAATGAACGAGAATATATGGTGAAGAGGTTGGTTAAGCTCCAACACACCATGGCAAAGTGATTTTCATAAAGTGTGGCAAACTTGAAATCAATGCAAGGGTACATTGGGTATGAATGTGGCCATGAATGTTGGCACATTGATTAAAGTCATTTGATATTTGAATTGCATTTATAAAATTTAGTATATTGAAAGGATGCATACGTAAATAATGATATTTCCTTTTTCTTTGTATCCTTGAATAGATGAAAATGACTTGGACTATTAGTATGCATAGTTTTGAAAATATAAAGTGCATGAAAACTAACAATTTTTTTGGCTGAGGAATGATGAAATGGTAGGAAGAAAAGGGTCTTGGATATGGCAGTGTTGTAAGCCCATAAGGAAGACAAATTCCCTGCTGAGAAAAACTACTATGGAAAAGAAATTCCCATACGTGTGAATCTGGTCCCTGTGCGGAACAGATATGAAAATAAATGTGGAATCTAAAAATCTGTGGGTGACAGATTTGCAAGATTTTTTTTTTGAATTTGAAATTGATGATAATATCTCATGATTTCTGTATACCTGTGATACAGGTGAAAATAAAAAAATCTTTATAGGGAGGAAAGGTGAAGGTTTTCGGCTATTGTTGAGATAGGAGAGCCCTGTGGTAATCCATGATCGCCTTAGAATATGTTGTGTTGTGGAAACACAATCCATAGGGATGCCTCGATAGAGAAAGTCTGAGTGATGCCTTGATTGTAAGGCTCAATTAAGTCTTTAGAACTCTTCCCGTGAGAGAAAGCCTTGGTAAGGTAATATGGATCGCCCGAGGGTCTGTATACCAGAGAAGAGGATGCCTGATCCTAGGACTGGAGGGTGAGTGACCACAAGGAGGAGGATACTTTGATAATTATTATAAACTATTGATTCAGATCATGCATACAATGGGTATGTCCAGGAAAAATGCCAAGATAACAAGACAACCATGTGGATGCGAATCCACGAATTGCACATATACGTATTGTGCTAGATTTCAAAATTTTCCTCTTGAATTTTGCACAACAATAAAAATGTTTCCGCATGAAATTGTGATTAATATGGTTGTTGTCCAATATTATTGAAGGTAGGTGACGAAGGATGAGATTATGAAAAGGAAATGACCAAGAAAGAGGATCAAGATTTCTAAAACAAATGAATGATAAATGCATGATGGGTGTTACTGAGAAATAACACCGAGGACATTGTTGCTTTTTAAGGGGGAGGGGATTGTAATACCCTTGTTTCCCAAACTTGTAATTAATCATTAATTATGATCACCATGCCATGGAATGGGAACAATGTAAATGTATTATTGTTTATATTTCCAATAACTGACTGTGGGGGTGAAGCCTCGATGTACTAGCCATGATATCACTAGAGGAAAGAGTGAGGAAACCACATAGAGGGTTCATTATGTCAAAATGACCCAAACTCTCTTTGTTGAAATAATAAGCCTCATTTGGATTCCAAGGAAGAATCAATTAATGAAAGAAGGACCAGTGGTTGAACAATCAACTACCCCCATGAATGGAATCATGGAGGGTATGGCTAAGGAGACATAAGGCTACCAACCCAAAGTACCACAAGGTGCAGTTTTCCTGCAGGCCCAGACTGACTCGAGTTTTATTCTAACAGAAGGAATAAGATAGGTCTAGAAACTTCCCGAGGAGGAGAAAGGCGTGCAAGAATACATGCAAAGGTAGAAAAACAAGGATACCAAGCCCACAGGGGGTCATGCGATCAGGATATGTTGAGAAAAAGAGGAGAGCACTAGAGAAGCTTCAGTTCTGAGAAGAAATGAGAGGTTAAATTGTTTCGGTTATAGGATAGAACAAAAAGGAGGAATCCTCAGAGATGAGGGCCATGAGCTTGATGCTGAGGAAGCATCTGATAAACCTCGCAGAGACTGTGATAGAGAGAGAGTCTATGAGGAATTGCAATATTTTCCCCTAGTGATATCATGGCTTGGCACGGGGGTGCCGGGACTGCTAAGAGTGAATGCCTTTGAGCCTACGGTTGGGTGGAGAGACGAACACCCACAATCAGTTGGATGGTTGCCACTTGTAATAGATAAGTATTCTCATACCCCGTTAAACTGAACTGTAACTGTAAAATAAGGTTGAATATCTCGTGAACATTTCAGGATGTGCATGCTTGTTTGATGATTAGACTGTTTTTCTTTATTTTTCCTGGTTGTGTATTTAAGCAAGTAAGGAGCTACATGGTCGAACATGATCTGTACACGTAAATACTTGAGCCTCTGTAGTGGTTCAAATTAAAGGAAATGAACTGTGATTTTGTTGACCATAGACACAGTTTCATGTATGCATGTTTACACTTGCATTTGTTTTGGGTCTCATGGAAAAAGGGTTTGTTAATCTCAGGAGAGGTAGTGCGAGGGTGCATAGAGCCTATGCAAGTTTTGTAGAGGTGAAGAATTATCTAAGTTATAAATTCCAGGAGAAGTACAAGAAGTGTTCCCACACTTCATTCAAAGTATTTGTGAGCTCAGAAGGTATAATGCTTGTATAATACAGACAAAGGGGGCATCCTTCAAACCACTTGTTTGTGTGATTGAGGGCTCATGCCCACGAACCTAACCAAATCATGACGAAGAGTTGGGTGTGTAGCCCTAGAACTTGTGGGAAAACCTCATATGAACAGGACCATGGAACCCAATGCTACTCCCAACGAGCTAAACCTTTTGGCTTGAGAACACTGGGAGTTCGGAGCTCCGGTATGCTATGAATCTATAACCTCCAAAACCAACCGAAGTTAACCTACTGTTTCAGGTACTTGCGAGGTTGATTGAAATCTCGCGGTCTCTCAAACATGACCGTGGGATCTGTCCCACCAATTAAATCTTGACCCACTTATCGATCATGAAGTAACGCGAGCTGTAGATTCGAGGATACTCATGATCTTCCCTGACCGTTGGATCTACGCCATGGTCAGTCTGGCATTGACCACTTTGGGAGAACATGGGTATCATAACACAAAAACTCCTGAATGCCAGAGTTACAAATTGATGTAATCCGTAGATCCAGGGAGTCCATTAAGAACCCCTCTTAACTGTCATATCAACTAGTGGAGGGGTTCGTGTACAATATGTCGATGAAGTCCTACTTCGGGAGAGCGGAGCAGCCATAACACTGAAACCTTCGAAGGCCGGAGCTGTGAAGTAACAAGGACCATAGATCTATGGACCCTTAGGGATCTCCCATGATTGTAGATATACACCGTGGTTAGACCGACATTGACCACTCCGAGAGTAAGGGAAAAACCACACAACGAATTCTGCAAATGATGAAGTTACGAAGTAACGGAGGCCGCATATCAATGGATCTATGTGGACGCATATTGATCGTGAGATCTAAGGGTGTCGAAAGGCTATCATCCTGGAGTGTTGTGGCACATTGACATCACCTAGGGTGACGAGGACCTACGATTGACGTGCCATGTCTCACCTGTATTCGTACGTTTCACAGACCCTATGTTCTCGTTAACATGTGACACATGTCATCCATTGTAGGGGCCACATGTTATCTTTTCCTTGTCGTGTGTCACCCCTGGCATATAATTGCTTGGTCCATCTGGTAGGTGGAGTGCTCGGGATCCACCTGTCCTTTCCCCCATGTTTAATACGTCACCATGTGTGAGACTGGACCCTTCGGGAGTTCGAAGGTTTGAGGTGTAGTGTCGTAGATAACCTGAAAGGCTCGAAGGCTGGAGCCATGTGGAGATATTTTGGGCTCCTTCAGGATTTAAGGAATTCGGGACTTTGGAGGACATGCATGTAGAAAGGAGAAGGGACGTTCAATGTTGGAGCGTCGAACTCTGAACTCCCCTCTAGCTTATGTGTTAAAGGAGGATCAAGTCCCATCATCGGATTGGATGGTGGATGAACTTTCACCATGTATGTAGGTATTTGGAGATGGTACGAATGAGATGGACCCATGTGGGTGCCATGTGGCCCTCAACTAATAATGTCCTAAGAGCTTTAGGAGACCCTAACTTGCAATCCATAGCTCAGATTTGAGCCCGATAGCAGTCGTTAGAAAGATACGTGTGAGTAGAAGAGGATGACGACCTCAGATAGAGGATTAGAGACAATTAGAGTAAGCAAAATTTTGATGCCCCATCCCTAGAAAGGGTACTTAGGGGTCAGGTGTGTTACATTATTTGTTGTCTCTCTACCCCTTTTCTTATAGGACTCATTTGTGCTAGCCAATTCCTCAATATCATTTGGGGTGTTCTCAATAGATGCTTTGGGAAGATTTTAGTTATCCTCCTCTCCCCTTTCAAATTGTATAGAATTACTAAAATATGAAGCATACCCAACTAAAGACGTATGTGTAGAAAACAAATCTTTTTGATCAAAACCTTGAATGTCTCGGACTTCCATCAAAATGAGCTGATCCAATTGAACTACATATTCATCTAAATGAGATATTTGCTTGACATATTGTAGATTTAACCTTGTACAATATTTTACTAAAAATATATTTTCAATAAAAGAACAAAAAAGATACAATGAAAAATACACACGTTACACAGAGATTTTTCCCCTGGAAACCCTAAGCAGGAAAACCAACATATTCTATATTCATTAATTCATACATTGTTTAAAATAAAATATACATATGTGAGTCAGCGACATCCAAAACCCTAATCCAATGACCTAGATTAGTCAACAACCCTATTTCCTTAACTGGAAATAGAAATCCATCGGTGAAAAACCATGTGCCGAAAAACCGCCCAAAATCAGACATGAAAACCAGTAAAAAACATTTTCGGGGGTGCTACACCCTGAACTCCCTGTGACCCCCCAGGAAAGCAGGTGCTTCACCCCCCTCTTACCCCCCTATGCACCCAACTCAACGCAGACACTAGTTTTATCAATGCAAATAATATAACAAATACCCAACATTCTCCCACTTGTTGTTTTCTTTGCATACAGGGGGTTACAATGTTACATAGTCAACAATACAGGGCAATAATGCCCATAGATCCTCTACACTAAGAGAAATTCTCAGTATTTAGTAATTTTGTTAATGAATCTGTAACATTATTCAAAGTGTCCACCTTCATCAATAACACCTTCTTTTGTTCAACCATGTCTCTCACAAAGTGATATTGAACATCAATATGCTTTGTCTTTGAATTATAAGTTAGGTTCTTCACAAGAAAAATTACACTCTGGCTATCACACTCTATCCTTACAACTTGTTGTACCAACCTAATACCCGAACACAATATTTGTAACCATATTGCTTCCTTGATTGCATGAGTGGCTGCCATGTATTCAACTTCTGTAGTTTAAAGTGCCACTATAGATTGTCTTTTGCTCATCCATTGCTCCTCCAAATAGGTTAAACACATACCCACTTGTAAATATCCTATGATCCAAATCTCTAGCCTAGTCTGCATCCAAAAATCCACATATGTCCAACACTCTATCCAAACCTTTTCTTCCTTGGTGGAACAATCCATAAATAGTAGTGCCACACAAATACCCGAAAACTCTCTTTACCACTGTCCAATGCTCCTTCTCTGGTTTTGATATATACCTGCTCAATATTCCCACTACATGTGCAATGTCCGGTCTAGTACAGACCATTGCATACATCAAACTTCCAGCCACACTTACATATGGAACACGATACATGTCCTCCTCCTCTTCCTGTGTCTTGGAACATTGATCCACATATAAATTTACACCTACATGAATAAGTACCCTGCCCGGTTTACATTCCTTCATATTAAACCTCTGCAACATTGTCTCAACATATTTTCTCTGATTAAACCAGAGTTTCCTGTTTTTCCGATCTCTTTTAATTTCATGCCCAAAATGAAATTTGCAGCACCAAGATCCTTCATGTCAAATTTAGAGGACAACCGAGTTTTCACATCATGGATAATCTCCTTGTTGTTTCCTATCAACAACATGTCATCCACATACAAGACCAAATAAATCAAATGATCACCAATTAATTTAAAATACACATAATGATTCTCTTTGATTCTTGTGAAGCCAAGTCCCAACATATAAGTATCAAATTTTTGATACCACATCCTTGGTGTTTGTTTTGAACCATACAGGGACTTTTTCAGCTTGCATACCAACTCCTTTCCCTTCACAACAAAGCCTTCTTGCTACTTCATGTAGATTTATTCTTCCAGATCCCCATGTAGGAATGATGTCTTCACATCCATCCGGTCTACTTCAAAATAAAATGCAACAACAATAGATAACATAAATCTAATAGAAGTTAACTTGGCAACAAGAGAAAAAACCTCACCAAAATCAATTCCCTCAACCTAGGAATAACCCTTTGCTACTAACTGAGCTTTGTATTTCTCCACTTTTCCTTCTACATTCAACTTCTTTTTAAATACCCATTTACTGACAATGGGATTTCTTCTAGTCGAAAACTCCACTAGATCCCAAGCCTAAATTTTATCCAAGGCTACCATTTCTTCAACCATGGCCTTTTTCTAGAGTTTTCCATCCTTTGAATCCTTTTCCTCCCTAATAGTTCTAGGATCATCATCAATTATAGAAAAAGCAAAACTTGAGCGCAAATTAGGTGGAGTATACCTTTCTGGTATCCTTTTTTCCTGCACCGATCTTCTCAATACTGGAGTATGATGATCTTCTTCTTCTGATTCCTCTTCTTCTGTAGAGTTTGATTCATCATCCTTTGGCTCAAACTCTATTTTCTCTGGTTCTTCCTTACTTGGTAGGACTTCCTGTTTGACAACATCCTTCATTTATGTAAATATCACATCTCGACTATACACAACTTTCTTAATTTATGGGTTCCAAAGCTTATAATCCTTGATACCATCTTTATACCCAATAAATATACACTTTTTAGCCTTCTTATCTAGCTTGCTCCTCTTTTCCTTTGGAACATGAACATAGGCCTCACAACCAAATATCTTGAGATGTGTGAGAGAGGTTTTCTTACTAGTACATACCTTGTGTGGAGTCTTGTCATCCAGTGCCGATGAGGGTGATTGATTGACCATGTACCATGCGATACCCACTGCCTCTGCCCATAATTCTTTCCCTAACCCGACACCAGTAAGCATTCACCTCTCTTTTTCTACCAGGGCCCTGTTCATCCTTTCTACAAGTCCATTTTTCTGAGGTGTATATGGAGTAGTATTTTTCCTTGCTATACTACACTTCTTAGAGAACTTTTCAAATTC
This sequence comes from Picea sitchensis, assembly GCA_010110895.2. NCBI lineage: Eukaryota > Viridiplantae > Streptophyta > Pinopsida > Pinales > Pinaceae > Picea > Picea sitchensis. Next base: position 62,313 of record SNQJ01S0073936.1, on the reverse strand, counting down.
ATTCTCGCAGAACTCTCAACCATTATCTGTCGTCAACACCTTAATTCTTTTCTCTATTTGATTCTCAACAAGAGCCTTAAACAATTTAAACTATTAAAGACTTCATATTTCGTCTTGAGGAAATATATCCAAGTATTCCTCGATAAGTCATCTATAAATGAGACCCAGTACACATATTTTCCCAATGATGGAACCATCACAGGTCCAAACACATCATTGTGCACTAGCTATAAAATTCTTTCTGCCCTCATTGCACCAAAGGGGAATCTTACCCGATTCTACTTCCCATATACACAATGTTCACATAAATCAAAATATAGAGAGTAATTAGAAATAACTTCAACCATAACTTTACCATGTAGTAGTCGAAGACCCTTCTCTTCGATATGCCCCAGTCTTTGATGCCATAACATAACCTTTTCTCCAGAGACTGTAGGAGTTTTTCCTTCTTCTAGTCCAATATTAGGAACACTGGAACTATTACACCCATCACTAATAGTGCTTCCTTGCAGCTTATACGGATTTCCAATACTAACTCCCTTCAACAACACCATTCCTCCTCAAACCATCCTGCAGGTTTATTTTTCAAACACTAGTTTTACCCCTGCATCGTCCATTTTGCTTACAAAAATCAAATTTCTGGCCAATCCTGGGATGTGCATAACACTAGGCAATGATCTAATCCTTCCATGTATGAGCCTTAAGTTGACTTTTCGTTGTCCTATGATTTTGGTTGTCGAGTCATCACCTAGCAAAAAATTACCTCCATCATACCTTTCATATTCACAGAACCACTGCCTATGGGGAGTCATGAAAGGATGTACCTGAGTCAACCAACCATCCCTCATGATCTACATGTGTGCTTGAAGAAGACAAGTAAACATCCCCTCCTTCTTCCTCGAAGGTTTTCTCTTTTGTAGAGGGAACACCTTCAGATCCCTTCACTTTCTCAACGCTCTTGGATCTACATTGCTTCTTGAAGTGCCCTTCTTTTCCACATCTCCAACATACCTTTACAAACTTTCTAGGAGATTTAGATCTCCCACTTGAGGACTTAGATCTATTTCTTTCATGGGAGCATCCTCTTGCAAACAATGCATATGTGCTTTGTACTTCTATGTTCTTTTGTCTCATCTCCTCCAACAACAAGGATGAGACCACATCATCAAAACTCAAGGTAGTTGTATTACTACCTATGGAAACAACTAGACTATTCCACGAGTCTGGTAAAGAGCATAGTAAACTGATACACTTATCTTCATCTAAAATTTTAATCTCAACAAATAATAATTGACTTACCAAAGTATTGAAGGCATTCATATGCTCTGTCATAGAGTCTCCATCTCTCATCCTCAGGTTATACAAATTCTTCCACAAGAACAATTTATTTACCAAGGACTTATACTGATACACGTTCCCTAAATTATTCCCTAACTCCGTGGTTGTAGCTTCGTTTGACACATTTAGTAATACTGAATATGAGAGACACAATTGTATTGTGCTCTTCGCCTTCTTATCCAACTTTTTCCAGTCATCTACTGACATTCTTGTAGGTGTAGTACCTGGATCCACCATGATGCATTGATCTCTTTCTACCAACAGATCTTCCATCTTGAGCTTCCACAACTCAAAAATTTTCCCATTAAATTTCTCGATCTCTATTTTTGAACTGCTCGCCATTTCTTTTCACTTGAATAATCAATACCATAGATCTCCCACTGTAACAAGGCTTATCATAGTCCCGAGCCAAACCCATGACAACAAAGGTGTCCCCTTGAACCCAATAATTGCTTTGATACCAAATGTATATTTTAACCTTGTACAATATTTTACTGCAAACATATTTTCAATAAAAGAACATAAAAGATAGAATGGAAAATACACACATTACACATAGATTTTTCCCTTGGAAATCCAAACTGGGAAAACCAACACATTCTATATTCATTCACTCATACATTGTTTACAATACAATATACATATAGGATCCAGTAGCATCCAAAACCCTAATCCAATGACCTAGATTAGTCAAAAACCCTAATTCCTTAACTGGAAATAGAAAACCATTAGTGAAAAACCATGTGCTGAAAAAATCGCCCAAAAATGGACACGAAAACCAGTAATTTTTTTTTCAGGGGTGTTGCCCATGAACTCTCATACAGGGGGGCTCATGCCCCCTTATTTTCAATAAATGCATGACACTTCCACACTAATCCTAGCAGAAGAGAATAATAATTTAATCAAGAACACAAATGAAAACAAGCAATCACACAGTACACCGAGATTTTACCCTAGAACCCTTAATCAAGAGAAACCAACATTCGTTTGAGCGTTCTGATCTCTTTTTGTCTTATTCAATCAGAATAAAGGGTTACATGCCTAACCTTGGTCCACACCTAAGACACAATCGACATCATACCCTCTTGCACATGCAAGAACAACCCTGTAGCCAAATTGACTTACATATGCATGACCAACAACCTATACCCACACATGCATTAACCTGCATAAGTGTATTCCAAAATTACCTTACAACATCAGTCTTTTCAGCCTTACAAAATGCCTCTTTATATTATTTACAACATGAAAACTATAAATACTGGCACCCAAAAATGGTGATAGATCCGTGCATATCATTGGCTACGAATCCCGCAAATCCTGAGATTCTGTTATAGTCAACTTCCAAGTCAGGTTACCAGTCGACTACCAGTCATCCTTCATTTGGTCTCTAGTCGGTCGTCTCACGTCCACACTTCGACCTCTTGTTGGTTGAATTTTCTGTCGATATCTTCGACTTTGACTTTTCTCGGTCAACTTCTTGACCTTCAACTTGTTGTCGATACACTTCTACCTTCGACTGTCAATCGATCTACCTCGACTCAAATTTCACTGCAAAGAATATAACAACCCAACATTCTCCCACTTGTTGTTTTCTTTGCTGAAACAATAGATTCCTAAAATTTCATTCATAGACCCATGGTAGAAATGCCCATTTCCTCTCTTCACCAAGAGAACTTCACAACACTCACAGACTCGGTCAACGAGTCTTCTATGTTTTTCAATGTGTCTACTTTCTCCAGTAGCACCTTGTTAGTCTCCACCATATCTCTTATGAAATGATATTGTACATCAATGTGCTTAGTCTTTGAATCATAAGCAAGGTTATTTTCCATAAATATTGCGCTTTGAACATCACAACTTACCTTCATAGATTTCTACTCAAACCTGATTCCCGAACACAACCTTTGAAGCCATACCACTTCCTTACTTCCATGAGTGGCCGCCATGCATTCATATTCTATTGTTGACAAGGATACAATTGCCTGTCACTTACTCATCCAAATTATTGCTCCACCAAACATTTTGAAGACATATCCACTGGTTGACCTCCGTCGATCCAGATCTCTAGCCAAGTCGACGTTAAAAAAGCCATGTACATATACTTTACCACTGTGACCTTCAGGTCTTCCTTGGTAGCATATAACATAGTCCTTTGTGCCACACAAATAACTGAATAATCTCTTGACAACCGTCCAATTCTCCTTTCCATGTGTCGACATGTACCTTCTCAACACTCCCACTGCATGGGAAATGTCTAGTAGAGTGCAGATTATCACATACATTAGACTACCATCAACACTTGCATAGGGAACACATGCCATGTCCTTTATCTCTTCCTGTGTGTTTGGAAACTGTTCAACAATAAGCCTTTCTCCCACTGGAATTGGCACCTTCACCAGTTTGCCATCCTGCATGTTGAATCATTTCAAAGTTGTCTCAATGTACTTCATCTGATTCAACCAGAGATTTTTAGCGGCTCAATCTCTCTTAATCTCCATTCCCATAATGAAGTTAGCTACACCAAGCTCCTTCATGTGAAACTTGGAGGATAACTTCTTCTTCATATCCTTTATTGCGTCCATGCTGTTTCCAATCAACAACATGTCATCGACATGCAAAGATATATATATGAAATGCCCACCTTCTTCCTTGGAATATATTCAGTGATCAAATTTGCTTCTCACAAATCACAAACTGAGGATGTAAGTGTCAAACTTATGGTACCACATCCTTGGAAATTTCCTGAGACCATAAAGGAATCTTTTCATTTTGCAGACCAACTCTTGCTTTCCATTTACTACAAATCATTTAGGCTGTTTCATGTAGATTTCTTCTTCTAGGTCCCCATGTAGGAACACTGTCTTCACATCCATATGTTCTATCTCCAAATCAAATGTTGCAACCAGAGTACTCTTATGGAAGTTAGTTTTGCAACAGGGAAAAAAATATCACTGAAGTCGACTCCCTCAACTTGGGAATAACCTTTCACTATGAGTTGAGCTTTGAACTTATCGACTTGTCCTGCGACATTCATCTTATTCTTGAACACCCACTTGCTACCGATAGAATTTATTCCACTAGGTAACTTGACCAAATCCCATGTCTCATTCTTGTACAAGGATTCCATCTCTTCGACCATGGCATCCTTCTAGAGTTTAACCTCTGTTGAGTCGACTGCCTCACCGAAAAACTTGGGCTCATCATCAATGGAAGTTAGCATGAATGCGAAACAAAATTTGGGTAGAATATACCTCTCAAATGATTTCTTGACTCTTTCTGATCTCCTTAGCAACGTAGTCAACTGCTCCACCTCTTCCTCAGGTTCAATCGACTCATCTGAATCATCTTCTTCGTTCCTCAACTCAAACTGCATTGTATTAGGATTATTCTCAGTCTGAACAACTTCCTCAAGCTCATATTCACCTCTGACTTCTTTGAATATCACATCTCGAATGTACATTTTTCTCCTTGATGTAGGATCCAAAAGCTTATATCCTTTCATCCCTTCTTCATATCCGATGAAAATACATTTGACTGCCTTCTTGTCCAGCTTACTCCTCTTGTCCTTGTGAACATGCACAAATGCATCACAACCAAATAGTTTGAGATGTGTCACTAAAGGATTCTTACCAGACCATACCTCATTTGGAGTCATGTTGAATAGCATCGATGAAGGAGACATATTTACCATATATCTTGCAGTCTTGACTTCCTCTACCCAGAATTCTTGTGCGAGCCCAACACCACTAAGCATTCTCCTTGCCTTATCCACCAACGTTCTTTTCATTCTCTCGACAACTTCATTTTTCTATGGGGTATATGGTGTGTTATTTTGGCGTGCTATGCCACACTTCTTATAGAACTGATCAAACTTATTTCTACAGAATTCACCACCATTGTCGATCCTCAACACTTTAATCCTCTTCTCTGTCTAGTTTTCCACGAAAGATTTAAACTCCTTAAATCTCTTGAAAACCTATGATTTCTTCCTTGGGAAATATATCCATGTCTTCCTGGAAAAATAATCTATGAAGGAGCCATAATACAGGGATCCACCAAGTGAAGGCACTGTAACCGGGCCAAACAAATCACTATGCAACATCTCTAGAATCCCATTTTCCCTTGTCTCTCTAGATGGGAACCTCACCTGACTTTGTTTCCCATATATACAATGTTCACAAAAGCTGACTTCCAAACCGCATTTAGGAAAACCTTCGACCATACCTTTGCTTTGCATAGCTCGAAGTCCTTTTTCTTCAATGTGTCCCATCCTCTCATGCCATAACCTGGTCGGGTCGATCTCAACATGTCTTGTCGATTCGGTTTGAACCAACTTGGCTCGAGTCGAGTCGAGTTGAGTCAACATCGAGTCGAGTCAATTCATAATCAAGTCGATTTTAGAAGAAATGATGTTGTTACATCCAATCAAGTCGACATTCCATAACATCTTGTATAGGGTACCAATTTGAACTCCTCTCATTAAGACCATAGCACCTATGACCATATTGCACGAATCCTTCTGAAACAGTGTATGCACACCTGCATTACTCATCTTATTGATAGATATCAGGTTTCTTTCCAAACCCAGAATGTGTAGCACACCTGGAAGGGTTCTTTTCCTCCCATCATGTAGTTTCAGTTGAAATATTCCCCATCCAAAAAATTTGGTTGTCGAGTCATCCCTTAAAAACACATCACCCCCATCATATCGTTTATACTCACATAACCATTCTCTATTTGGTTTCATATGATAGGATTCTCTTGAGTCGATCAACCAAACATCTTGATCTGAATGTGTACAGGTTGACGCCAGATACACATCACCTCCCTTGTCTAAGGTCGTCTTTCTCTCAGTTGATTTCTTATCATTGCATCTAGCATGACTTCTGTTGCCTTCAACATACAATACTTTTTGTAATACCTAGATTTACCGCATTTCCAACATCTTTTCATCGATTGAATCGAGGATTTATATCTACCCTTCGACTTGAAATTTCTACCAGATATTTTTCCTTTATCTCTATCTAACAATCGACCTCTCACTATCAGAGCATCTTTGGTCGATCTTTCCATGTTCTTCCTTCTCATTTCTTCTGAAAACAGAGAAGCAACCACCTCCTCTAGAGCTAGTGTGGTTGTATTACTCCTAATAGGCATGACTAAGATATCACATGAGTTTGGAAAATAACATAATAGGCTAATACACTTCTCCTCATCAATGATCTTTATATCCATAGACAATAACTGTCTTAACACAGTGTTAAACACATTTAAATGCTCAATCACCGAACTTCCATCACTCATCCTCAGAAGATACAATTTCTTTCTGAGAAACAACTTATTTAACAAAGATTTTGATTGGTATAAGCTTCCCAACTTGTTCCACAATTTCTTGGCTGAATCTTCACCCGAGACATTCAACAACACCGAATCTGCAAGACAAAGTCGAATCATACTTCTTGCTCTTCTTTCGAGTTTCTCCCATTCTTCCATCGACATGCCTATTGGCTGGGTACCTAGACAGACCAGTATCCATTGAATATTTATATCTCTATTATGGAACTGCGCTCCATTCTTTTCATGATATTTAACATAATTTATGACTTACAACTGTTACTGTACCTAGGGTTAGTCCTCAGATTCAAGATTGGAAAATCAAGATCTGAAATACTTGCCAAAGCATAGAACCAATTTGAACACTCACTTGTCAGGGAAAACCTAAGCTCTGATACCACATGTCAGGAAATGCATGACACTTCCAAACTAATCCTAGCAGAAGAGAAGAATAATTTAATCAAGAAAGCAAATGAAAACAAGCAATCACACAGTACACCGAGATTTTACCATGGAACCCTTAACCTGGATAAACCAATATTCCTTTGAGCGTTCTTCTCTCTTGTTGTCTTATTCAATCAGAATAAAAGGTTACATGCCTAACCTTGGTCCACACCTAAGAAAAAATCAACATCATACCCTCTTGCACAGAAAAGAACAACCCTGTAACCAAATCGGCTTACATATGCATGACCAACAACCTATACCTACATATGCATTAACATGCATAAGTGTATTACAACATTACCTTACAACAACAACCTTTTTAGCCTTACAACATGCCTCTTTATAGGCTTTACAATAGGAAAACCCCTAAATATTGGCACCCAAAAATGGTTATAGATCCATGCATATCATTGGCTACAAATCCCACAAATCCAGGGATTCTATTACAACCGACTTCCAAGTCATGTTACCCGTCAACTACTAGTCAACCTTCATTTGATCTCTAGTCGGTCGTCCCACGCCCACACTTCGACATCTTGTCAGTTGACTTTGTCATCGATATTTTCGACTTCAACTTTGCCTGATTGACTTCTCGACCTTCGAATTGCTGTCGATCCACCTCGACCTTTGATCGTCACTCGATCTACCTTGACTCGACTTTCACTGAAATAATATAACAACCCAACACCTGTAACCCCCTTAGACATGGGGGCTCATCCCCCCTATGACCACTCGGGAATGTGGGCACTTCACCCTCCTCTGACCCCCCGAAGGTGGATCCTAGTAGCCCCCCCTCTTACCCCCTTGCGCACCTTGTGCAACATAGACACTAGTTCTATCCATGCTAACACATACCCAACACATATATCTCTCCAAATTTCCATGGTATTGGGATAAATTGCTTCTTCCTTTTCTCATTGAAGAAGTATGCCCAATATTTGTATTGTTTACACACTTTTATGATGAAAATTCTGTCAGAAACATAAAATGGTAATAAAAAGGGTTTCCCCTAAAATCCATATAGTCTAACAAAACTAAATTCTTATAAAGCTTCAAAAAATCCTTTCTTATATAGAAAGGAGGTAGCTTCTAGTGATAAACTTGATGTGGCAGGACCATGAATCATATTCTTAAAAGTAGATAGAAAACCATTTTGTACTTTGTAAAAATTAAATGGGGCCTTCTGCCTCCATTACACTGGGTATAAGAAATAAGTTGGTTCTTCTTAACGTCAACATTTCCCGCTCTAGGAAAATCCTCAAATATATGACAATAAACTATAACAAAAACTAAATGTGAAGTCATGTAGAATTTCCTAGTTTTTCTTAGGCTCCCCAATTGAAGTGAAATCTCATTCGAGATGATGCAAGCCCAGTCAATCATTGCATTTTCATGAACAATATGATGAAGAATATACACGATATATTTGGGCACGAAGGGCATGGAATCTTGTCCAATTATTTCGACGAATATCCAAGAAAATTCTTTGTGCGAGTAATTTAAAGATCCTACGTCGAACTGAGTAGAATTGATGTCGCTTCTCGGGCTTGTGAGGAAAATTTCGAGAAGCTTTGTTCCTCCACTGTGTACTTTAAGAAACTCATCTTCCTCGACATTGTTAAATATCAAAGTGGGATCAGGAAGTCGCAACATCCTTCTAAACACTAAAGGGGACAAAGAAATCACTAGTTTTCCTTGTATTTGGATGATTATTCTCTATGTATCAAAATTATTGGCACATGAGAAGACCAACTCTTTAAAATCAACTACGTCCGTACACACCTAGCCAATGCAATACTTGAGCTCCAGACTTTGTTCAATTCCTTTTCTACAAGTGAGAGAGATAAGTACCATTTATATACCTATGACCACTAAAACTAGTGGTCTTCACATCCGAGGGTGTTGACAATGTCACCACAATACAATTCCTTCCTTTTATTTGACACGTATTTACACAAATTTTACTTTTTTATGAATAGGTTGTGCTCATGTCAATACAGTCGTTTACAACATGGTGTTTATTTATTTATTTATTTTTACCATGTATTGCCTTGATTATCAACTGATGTAGCTCTTAGTTCAAATTTTCCAGTGATCCAGGTGGATATCGATGGCCACCCACCTTTTCCAACTGGCTCAAAACAATTTTCTGGCAATTTTGGCAATTTACTATTTTTAGCAGTTTTAACTTTCGGGGCCATTTTGAGGGCCTAAATGAAGGTTTTTCGAGATAGAGCTTCTCAATGATAGCTGAAGGCATGATTGAGCCCCCAAAATGAATCTCCTTGACGACACCTTTCCAACGGGCTATCATGCGTCTAAAACGAATATAGTATGCAAAAGTTACGACCCCAGGAAGTTGATGTACTAACTTACCCAAACGAGGGCCCACATGACTTTTGGCGCTTCATCTCCTAGGGTTAGGTTTTTGGATGTCTAGGTTTTTTGGCATTCCTGTTTATTGTAAAAAGGCCTTTAGAGCCTCATTGTAATCATCTTCTTGCGAATGAGCGCAACCGTCACAACTCTTCTCAGAGATAAGCTGCCACGATTCCAACCAGCTTGTTTCCGCTGCATTTTACAGTTTCAGCTTATTTCCTTATTGAATAGAAAACCAATTTTACCGTATCTCTATTATTTTGTGCTAAGCACCTGTTAATAATCTGTAGTCATTTTTTTCTGCTCATAAAATCTGGATCAACCAGTTTGGACGGTCTGATTTTGGATTTATTGCAAAGCTTTTACGAAAACCATGCCACTTACTAATAGTATTAGATTCACACAAGTGGCGGATGATGGGGTGGTGGGAAATAAATGTCATTAGGAATGGTGATATTGTATCCGAGAGTATGAAAAATGGTTAAGTATTGAGGTGCAAATTGAGGGATAGAAAGTGTATTATGATGAATGTGGAAATGCAGGATGCGGGATTGCAGGGTATGGGGGACAAATGGAGAGATACAAGGGACTCCCGCATCCATATTGATGAAATATACTAAGTAAAAAAGGTCGATTTTGTGGGTTGCGGAAATAGGTAAGTCATTCCGGAGAATGAAAAAAAGTGAGATGCAAGATTGCGGGTCTAGGGAAAAGGAGAATGGAATCAAAGGGCTGCCCCACATCCACATTCGAGAAGTTGGTTAAGTATGAAAAAGGTAAAAGGTGCATTATGAATGATACAAAAATAAGAAAGGTCTTTTTGAGTGATGCGATTTTGTGGGTTGCGGGACTCGGGTATTTGCGGGGTGTGGGGTAGGTTGGTCTCCTGCAATGGGACTTCCACAACAAATAAAAATGGCTAAGTGTTAGGATTATCATGTAGGGAAAAATAACTAAGTATAATCTTGTGGGTTTGTGGACTGTTGGACTTTGTGGTAGTATGCTCCGCAACCTGCACTTTTTAAAGAAAAATGGCTAAGAATAGAATATACAAGAGACACAAGAAGAAAAGAAGAAGACTAAAGATAGACCTTTATACACTAATGTTGATTGAAGAATGTATATCAACATTAGGCTCCAAATGTGGGATGGTGACCCCCTGTGGGTTACTGAGAATCTAGAAAGCCTTATCTACAGGGAGAAATGGAGTTAAAATAAAAAGTTTTAGAAAGGAAAAAGGAAAAGGAAAGAAGAAACACTTTGATTAAGAATATACAAAGGAGTATGGATTTCAAAGACTATGTACACATTAAGAGTTGGGGATTAAAAAAATAAATGCTTAAGGTATTTCCCATTCACATGCAATTCTTGAATTGTTCCTTTCATGTCTTTCAACAAGTAAGAATTGAAACCAATGACCTCTTCAATCTGATATGGGCCAATCCAATGAGCCTCAAACTTTGTATGAAAAGATGGTTTTTCCTTTGCATTGTTCCACAACAAAACCAATTGGTCTTTTTGAAAATATCTTGTGGTAGTGCTCTTGTCAAAATATATTTTGACCACTTGTTGTCTCTTTCTTATGGTCATTATAGCTTGTATTCTTTGTTCTTTGAGTTGCAAAAGTTCATGGTATCTTTTTTGCAGAGGTGACAATTCTTGTGTATCTTCATTGTTTATGGAAATAACTAAGGAATTGATTTCCAAATGTCATGGTAACCTCACCTCTTTTCTATATACCAAAGTATAAGGGGAATGCCTAGTGTTGGCTTTTAGAGTGAGGTGGCTTTCCCAAAGTGCATCTATCAACTTCTTATGCCAATTTTTATGATTTGCTGCAATTGTCTTCTTGAGAATATGAGTTAGTGTTTTGTTTGTTGATTTAGTCAAGCCATTTCCTTGTGGGTAATAGTTGGATGATTGTCCCATGATGATTTCAGATTCTCCACGAAAAATATGTAAACTTGGACCGGATGAAAATTGAACCATTGTCTGCTATGAATTTGTCTGGGACACCAAATCTAGATAAAATGTTTTCTTTTAGGAAAATGATCAATTGTTCTGAATCAACATTTGTTAAAGCAATTGCTTCTTGCCACTTATTAAAATAGTCAGTTGTAGTGATGATATAAGCATGTGCTTTACTAGATTTTGGATTTATTTGGCCAATCACATCCATGCCCCATTGTGCAAATGGTTCTTCTACTGTTATAGATTGTAGTGACATTGTTGCTCTCTTCCTCTTCCCTGAACGTTTTTGGCATGGGAGACATTTTCAAATCATCATATAAGCATCTTTGAACATAGTTGGCCAATAATAACCAGCTAGGATGATTCTATGAGTAGTCACAATTGGTGAAAAATTTCCACCACAAACTCCATTATGAAATTCTTGAAGTATTTCCTTGGACTTTAAATGATCTAAACATCCTAATAGAATTCCATCAAAGTTTCTTCGAAAAAGAACTCCTAAGACTAATACACATTGATTAGTTTTCATCTTCAAAGCTCTTCTTTCATTAGAAGACATTCCAAGATGAAATTGATCAGACCTTAGATAAAATATTATGTCCTTATACTATTCAGATGCTGCTAGACTTAAACTTTGTATGAGGATGTCAATAATATTGAGAGGATAAACGTTTACAACTTCAATTCCAGTCATGAATTTTCATATCCCTTGCGCCTTGACAACTTTCAAAGGATTAATCTCTAAATCATACTCTTGAAGCTTTGCTAGCAAATTCACCCTTCTACCTTCTCTGAGTTATTGATTGAGCAATATATTGACTAGTAAGTGTGGCACATAAGCAATGATGTGAGATGATGAAATATAGGTTCTGAAATGGGATATTGCCTTGACCATGGAAAGAGCTTGCTTTTCAATCATACAGTAATTTAATTCATAATCGTGCAAGGTTTTTCTCGTGAAAGAAATCGAGAGTTCTTATCCTTTCTCATTCTTCTAGGTGAGGATGGAGGAAATAACTTCCTCTAAAGCAATGAATATAATATAAAATATTTATCGCAATCAAGACTAATAAGAATAGGGGAAGAAGTGATTGCATGTTTGATTTCTATAAAATCCTTTTGAATTTATGATGTCCATTAAAATGTCTGATCCTTCTTTAGTAACTTATTCATTGGCTTAGCAATCGTAACGTAATCTAGAACAAATATTCGTACAAAATTTATCTTTCCAAATCAATATTATACTCCTTTTTGAAATGTAGGAGAATTTAGGTCATTTATTTCCTTTACCTTTTCCAGATCAATATATTATCCTCCTTTTCTCAAAATATGACCTAGGAGTTTTCCTTCTAATATAGAAAATAAGAACTTTTTTTTTATTCAAATATATGCCATACATCATACATCGTTTAAATACTTTTCTATGATTTTTAAAATGTCTTTCCCTTAGTTTTGAATGAACAATCAAATCATCCTGGTAATCTGCCATAAATTTTCCAATTAGATCCTTAAAAAAATAAGCACTTGTTTTTATTCAAATATATGCCATACATCCTACATCGTTCAAATAATTTTCTAAGATTTTTAAAATGTCTTTCCCTTAGTTTTGAATGAACAATCAAATCATCTTGGTAATCTGCCATAAATTTTCCAAGTAGATCCTTAAAAGTATGGCCCATTGCTTTTTGGAAAGTTTCACATTCATTCTTTAGTCTTAATGGCATACATACATAAACATATGTTCCCCATGGTGTAATAAATGCAGTCTTCGATCTGTCTTCTTCAACCACAAGGACTTGATTGTATCCAGAAAATCCATCAAGCATAAACATCCATGCAAAACTAGTGATCTGCTGCAATAACATCTCCATGTTTGGGAGTGGGTAGTAATCTTTGATACTTGCTCACTTGAGATCTATGAAATCAAAACAAATACAAATCTCTCCATTCTTTTTTATATCTACCACAACATTTGAAAGCCATTCTGAGTGTCTGATTGGAAAAATTATACCATCTTTTTTCAAAATTTCCAACTCCTTTTTTACCAAGGGCTTCAATTTGAGATTATTATTCTTCAATTTTGCTTAAAATTTTTTGATCCCTCTTTGAGTGGTATAACATGCTGGAAGATAGATTTGTCATATTCCTTTAAATCATCATAACTCCAAGCAAAAATGTCTTGAAACACTTTAAAAAGAAGAGTCTATTGTTCAATCTCTTTAGTGGTACAACTCATTCCAAGATTTATGTATTTTGGGGAATTACGTGCAGTTATGTTGATTTTTTTGTCTCTTGAACCTTTCTAATAGAAGGTTCCTCTATTGGGTCCATGGTCTTTGTTTGATCACCCTTGTAAAAACAGATTCAAGACTGACATAATTCTTTGGAAGGACCACAACACTTTGATGATGAATTTCCTTTTGACTATTTTGGCTTTTTTTTTAAACACCAAATAATGTTGAGTCATGGTTTGTAAAAAAACTTGCAATATGCTCGCCATTTTCAAAAACTTGCCAATACTCTTGATTATCAGGTGTTGGAGGTCGAAAAACTGCTTTGACATGAAAAATATTTTGATTTTGAGAGTCATCTATATTGAAAAGAGATGCTGCCACCGCCAATGAATCATCTTTTTGGTTCTTTTCTCTAGGAACAAAAGAAATATTGAAATAATTAAAAGAGTCTATGAATTCCCACACTATCCTTGCATAATGTTTAAATATTTCTTTCTTGATTCTATATCTTATTTTGATGTGATTGATAACCAATTCTGAATCACCAGTCACCACCAGATCCTTTACTTGCATTTGAAGGGATAAGGTTAATCCTTGGATCAATATTTCATACTCTGCTTTATTAATAGTAAAAGATAACTCTAATCTGATTGCATGTCGGTAAATTCGATATTGGGGACTTTTGAAAACAATACCAACTCCAATTCCAGAATTAGAGCAAGCACCGTGAAATGAAATTTTCCAGAAACCTTGAAAAGGACTTTCTTCATTTTGCATTGGTGAATTTAATTGCTCTGTGCTAAACAAAACATAATTTCCACTTCCAACATCTACATAGTTTTCCATCATTTCAGATTCCTTTTTCTTGAACGATACAGGGTTTCTATGTTCTCGAGGAACTTTGATCATTGTTCCATATTTGTTTGAGAGCATCATTCAACTCCCGTCATTCATTATGTATCCTCTAATTAATGGGAACCAATCTCTTCCTAGGATAACACCATACGTTAGAGGCATATCAACTACTATGATAGTAAATATTATTGTAATGTGGGGTGTTTCACTTATCCATGTGCAATTTTTTTTAATTTCTCCATAAGTTGGAAATTTTCTAGAATCAATGACATATATACTTTCTCCAATTTCATAGTACTTTGTACATTACATTCTAATAGCTTCCATTACTGATAATGTCATGATATTGTTAGTGGGTCCACTATCCACAAGACAATTATGCAATGTAAAGTCATGATTCTCTAAGGATATATAATATGGTGGAACCTTTCCTCTTAGTCTTTCTAGTGTGATATTTTGTTGTTGTCTTGTGTTCATCATAGTTGTTTCTATTCTTGAATTTATATCATCCAATATCTTTAAAACATTCTCTCTTTGTTGGGGCATATTAAATATTCCATGACTGAAAAATTAATCCAAGGTTTAGTTAACTCATAAACCAAATTATAATATATTTCCACTAGATTCTTCATCTAATTAACAATTGGTTGTTGTTTTGTTGGCTCTAGAATGTTTCCTTTTGTTTTTTGTTTTTCTGGCTTTTCCCTTGTATTGAAATTATTTGCTTGAGTTATGGTTTGAAAAACATTGTCTTGTTGTTGGGTAAGTGTTATATTCTTTTGATGTGTGTGTGGGGGCACGTCATTTTTTATGTTTGTTTTTTTTTTAATATTTTTAGCGATTTTCTAAATTAATCCTAGATTAAGGGATTAGGGTTTTGGTAGCCGTGGGATACCTAAAATATTGTATATATCGTATTGCAAATGAAAAAATTAATATAATGAAGACTTGAGAGGTGTGGCACCAAGGAAGGTTGGTTTTCTCCCGGTTAAGGGTTTCCAACATAAATCTATGTGTACTACGTGTATGAGCCATTGATTTCTTTATGTTTTTCTTTAGACACTATATGCATTTCTTTACTTCATAGGTTTAAAACTTACATATGGTATCAAAGCACGTTTTTGGCTTCAGGGGGACACCTTTGTTGCTGAGGGTTTGGATTGGTCTTGATAGATCGAGTTTATCTTGGGTCTATGATAAACCTAGGTTCAATGGGAGATTTGTAGTGGTGATTCGTGTGTTGAAAGAGAATGACGAGCAAATATAGAATCAAGATTGAGAAGGTCAACGGTAAAAACTTTGAGCTATGGAAGCTCAATATGGAGAACCTTCTTGTAGACAAAGAACAATGGATGGCTATGGATGCTGGTACACAACCTACTGGTACACAAACTACTAGTACACAAACTACTAGTACACAAGCTATTAGTACTCAATCTATTGGTATGTCACAAAGAGATTGGGAGAAGCTAGATAGAAGAGAAAGGAGTACGATTCGAATCTTCCTGGATGATTCGGTGTTATTGAATGTGTTGGGAGAATCTACAGCCAATGAACTATGGGAAAAGATGGGAAATTTGTATCAGTCAAAGTTTCTAGTAAACAAGTTATTTCTTCGAAAGAAGTTGTATCATCTTAGGATGGATGATCGAGATTTCATGCCAGAGCATCTAAATGCCTTCAATATCATTTTAAGTCAAATTGGATATGTTAATATTACACTTTCAAAAGAAGATAAGTGTATAACTTTGTTATGTTCTTTGCTAGACTCCTGGGATAATCTGGTTGTAGAAATTGGTAGTACTACTCAATCTGCATTGAAGTATGAGGACATGGTTTCATCCTTTTTATCGAAAGAGATGAGGCAAAAAAGCATGGATAGTCATAACACATATGCTTTATTTGTAAGAGGTCGTCCCAAAGATAGAGATACAAATAAGTCTTCAGGGGGGGGATCTAAATCTAAACATAGATATAAATCCCCAGGAAAATGTTTTAGAAAATGTTGGAAATGTGGTAAAGATGGGCATTATAAGAAATATTGCAGGTCTAATAAAGTTGATAAAGCAAAGGGATCTGATGATTCCTCTTCCATAGAGGCAAAAACCTCCACAAAAAATTGGGTTATGTTTACCTAACATCTACATGTACATATGCATATCGTGATGTACAGTTGATTGAATCAGGTGCGTCATTTCATATGACTCCTCACAAGGAGTGGTTCGATGAATATGAAAAGTATGATGGTGGTGATTTCTTCCTAGGAGATGAATCGACAACCAAAATATGGGACATGGAAGGGTTAAGATGTTGTTAAAATATGGAAGGATTAGAACTCTCCCTGGAGTTCTGCACATCCTAGATCTAGCCATGAGCCTAATATCTGTAAGTAAGTTGGATGATGCAAGCGTGGATACTTTATTGGGAAAGGGAACTTGCAAGATGTTCAGAGGATTAATGGTGTTGATGAGGGGAGTTGTAACACACCCGGCCCCTAAGTACTCTTTTTAGGGATGGGGCATCAATTTTTTTTCTCCTACTCAAAGATCTTGGATCCTCTTTCCGAGATCTTTGTCTCTTCTACTCATCAAGATAAGTCTAACAACTGCTACCCTTATTGAATCTGAGTTGTGGATTGGGAGTTACACCCTTCCAAAGCTTTGCAGGAGTTATTGGTCAAGGGCCATGTGGAACCCATGTGGGTCCGCCTCATTCATACCATCCCAAGTTTCCTCAAAGTACCGTAGCTTCCTAGCGCTCCTTCATCTATGGTGGAAATCCTTCCACCGTTAAATCCACCGATGGAACTTCGTCCTTGTTTTAACATATAGGGTTACAGGAATTCGACGTTCAATGCTTCGGTGTTGAATGCCCCTTTTTCTTTCTACGCACATATCCTTCGGAGTTCTGGAATCCTGAACTCCCGAAGGAGCTCAAAATATTTCCATGTGGCTCTGGGCTTCGGCCCTTTCGGCTTATC
This sequence comes from Picea sitchensis, assembly GCA_010110895.2. Lineage (NCBI taxonomy): Eukaryota > Viridiplantae > Streptophyta > Pinopsida > Pinales > Pinaceae > Picea > Picea sitchensis. The sequence goes on along the minus strand of SNQJ01S0073936.1, from coordinate 44,772 downwards.
TAAGATACTACACCACAAACCTCCGGAGTCCTGAAGATACAGAATCTCGAAGGGTCCACCCTTACACGTGATGGTGTATTAAATACAAAGGTAAGGATAGGTGGGTCCCGAGTACTCCACTCGCTAATAAGCCAAGCGAAATGTGCCAGAGGGGATGCCACGCGGTAAGGAAGAGATGGCACATGGCCTCATCAATGAGTGACACATGTCACATTCTAATGGGCACATAGGGTCTGTGAAAAGAATGAATCAATGTGACATAAGACACGTCAAACATGAGTTCAGATCACTCTGGGTGATGAAAGTGTGCCATGTCACTCCAGTCTGACAACTTTCCAACGCCCCTTATATCCCATGATTGAGATGTGTCCACATAGATCCATGGATCTATGGCCTTCGTTACTTCACAACTTCAATGTTCGAGGAATCCGCTATGTAACTTCCTCTTTTCTCCTGGAGTGGTCATCACCAGGTTGACCATGGTCTAGATCCAACTGCCAGGAATGGTCTCGCAGTGTCATCATATCTACGACTCTTGTCACTTCACGAGTTTAAAATTTTGGGGTTCCGCTCGCTTACCATTCCCTTTCTCCCAGAGTGGTCAATGCCGGACTGAACACAATGTAGATCCAGTGACTAGGGAAGATCCCAAAGCATCCCCAAATCTAAGGTTCTTGTTAATTCACAACTCCAGTATTTGAGGGTTCTACCTGCTTAACACTCCTTTTCTCCTAGAGTAGGAATTTGCCGAAGTGCTATACGCAAATCCTTCTGCTGGTTGATCTGACGGTTGGGAGGGGTTCTGAATGGACTCCCCAGATCCGTGAATCACATTAATTCTATCTAAAAGGTCCCTTCATCTCAGTAATAATCCACTCCTAGAGGGACACCTCTCAACCCGAAACACGCTGGCAAGGTACGTGGCACATGCCTCAGGTCATCGACATCTATTTGATTTTCCACAAAGCTACAACACATGGAACCGCCATTGCTTGACACGTGGAACCCCACATTATCTCGACATGATACACACATCCCCATGATTAGACGACCCACATTACTTCCCAGCTTCGACATTTAGGGTTTTGGTGTTATAACACCTCTATTCTCTCGAAGTGGTCAACGCTGGACTGACCATAGTCTAGATCCAATAGTTGAGGGAGATCCTGAATACCCTCAGATCTACAACTTGCGTTACTTTGCGACCGAGAAGATGATTGGGTTTTAGAAAGGGGACGAATCCCATGATTACGGGTAACTGACCGCCAATCGCTGGTCATCCGTCAAGTTATCGGTTCGATAGGTCACCTTCAATGCATTTGGATGTTGTAGTGTTCATTCACCCCAGAGTTCCGAATTCCCGGAGTCCCAGAGTCCCGAACAACTTAGCTCCTTTTTGAGTGTAGTGAAGGGTTCCATGGACCTGGTCCTATGGAGCTTTGTTAAGCTCCAGGGGATACACTCTTTAACTCTTAGCCAAGATTTGGATTAAGGCCGTGGGCATGAGCCCTTGGTCTCTTGGACAATTGGTTTGAAGGGAGCACCCTCTAATTTACAGAACTTAAGTTCTAAAACAGGGATAGGTATTTTCGAACCAGCCAAGAGGCCAAACTTGTCACCTTACACCCATTCAAATGCAATGACTTATAAAAGAGAAGTAAGCATTATAATCATTAATTTCACATGAAGTATAATTAATCACAATTACAGACATTCAAATCATGCATTTCAATCCAAGTGCACAGGGTAAAAGAAATACTTATCTATTACAGCCGATCACTGATCAACAGACCGTCGGTGTTCGCCTTTCCACTCAACCATAGGCTCATAGGCATTCATTCTTAGCACTCTGGCCACCCCCGTGCCAAGCCATGATATCACTAGGGAACTTTTTCTTTTTTCCAGAGACTCTCTCTCTATCACAACAACTCTTGCAATTCATCATAGACTCTCTCTCTATCACAACCTCTGCAAGGTTTATCAGATGCCCCCTCAACATCAAACTCACGATCTTCTGCTCAGGTCATGTTTTCTGAAAATTCTCAGATATATTTTCTCTTGTTCTCTCCAGTAACCAGAATAAATTATCAAGATTCCAGTTCTTCTTCTTAGCTAGAGAGACTCACACGCTCTTTCTCTTTCTCTCTGCATATCTTCGATCACACACCCCCCGTGGGATTGGTATCCTTGCTTGTCTACCTTCATGTGTGTTCTTGCACACCTTTTTCTTCCCCAGGAAGGTTCTGGACCTATCCTCTTCCTTTTGTCAGAAGGAAACTTGGGTCAGTCTGGGCCTATAGGAAAAATGCCCTCTATGGTACTTCGGGATAAAAGTTTTTTGTCTCCCTAGCTAGACCCTCCATTCTTCCATTCATTGGGGTAGTTGATTGTTCAACCGCCAGTCCTTTCCTTGATAATTGATTTCTCCTTGGGATTAGGATGAGGCTTATTATTCCAGCAAGGATAATTTGGGTCATTTTGACATAATGAACCCTCTCCATAGTTTCCTCACTCTTTTTCCTCTAGTGATATCATGGCTAGTACTTCGGGGCTTCACCCGCACAGTCAGTCATTGGAAATATAAACAATAATACATTTACATTGTTCACATGCTGTAGCATGGTAATCATAATTAATAATTAATTTCAAGTTGGGGGAAACAAGGGTGTTACAATCCCCTCCCCCTTAAAAAGGGACATTGTCCTCAATGTTCTTTCTCAGTAACACATGTCATGCCTTTGTCATTTAAATACTTCATAAATATTGTTCCTCTTTCTTGGTCAAGTCCTTTCCAGACTCTTGGCCTTCGTCGCCTGCCTTCAATAATCTTGGACAACAATCATGTTAATCACAATTTCATGTAGAAACATTTTGTTGTTGTGCAAAATTCAAGAGGAAAATTTCAAAATCTAGCACAATAATTATTTGTGCAGTTCATGGATTCACATCCACATGGATGCCTTGTTATCTTGGCTCACTATTTTTCCTAGACATACCCATTGTGTGCATGATCCCAATTAATAGTGTATGATAATTATCAAAGTCCCTTCTTCCTTGCGGTCACTCACCCTCTAGGCCCAGGCTCAATCATCCCTTTCTCTGCTATATAGTCCCTCAGGTGATCCATCTTGCCTTGCCAAGGATTTCTCACACAAGAAGAGTTATAGAGACTTCATTGAGCCTTATATTTGAGGTGTCCATCAAACTTTCTCTGCCGAGTTATCCCTTCGTCTTGTGTTGCCTCACCACAACATATTCTAGGGCAATCATGGCTTACCACATGGTTGTCTTGTCTCAACAATAGCCTTTTTCATGCTTTTTAGATTGAAAACCTTCACCTATCTTTCCTAGACAAATCTTTTTCATCTCACATGTATCACAGGTATACAAAAATCATGAGATATTATCATCAATTTCAAATTCAAAATTTTCTTGCAAATCTATGACCCACAAATTTCCAAATTCCACATTTAATTTCAGATCTGTTCCGCACAGGAACCAGATTCCCAAGTATGGGACTTCCCTTCCCATAACAGTTTTTCTTAGCAGGTGATTGGTCTTCCTTATGGGATTACAACACTGCCATATCCAATACCCTTTTCTTTCTGCAATTTCAACATTCCTTAGCCAAACAAATTGTTAGTTTTCCTTCACATTATATTTTCAAAACTATTCATACTAACAATCCAAGTCATTTTCATCTATTCAAGGGTGCAAATCAAAATGAAATATCATTATGTATGTATGCATCCTTTCAACATACTAAATTTTCCAAATGTAATTCAAATATCAAATGACTTTAATCAATGTGCCAATATTCATGGCCACATTCATACTCAATGCACCCTTGCATTGATTTCAAGTTTGCCACACTTTACGATAAGCACTTTGCCATGGTGTGTTGGAGCTTAACCAAACTCTTCACCATATGGATTATTCATTCTCTTTCATTATTGCAACAGGATTGCGCTTCCTACTACAGGCTGATCGTGATCCAAAATAAACACATATGAAACTAAAAGTTATTCCTGAAAGCACCTGAGCGTTCTTCCTTCATTAGTAACCAGGGTGCCAACACTCATGGCCACCCAAATTTTGTTTTCTTTAACAAATACACAATTCAAGTGGAGTATTGGAAGGTCCTCCTTCCTCAATGGAAAATCCATTGTCTTCCCTCTTATGCAAACATGCAGTTCCTCAATGCATTCCATGCAATGTGCTAACTATGAGCACCTTTATTCCCGATCTCCCTAGATTGGTCGTTGTACCCATGGTGCTCCTTACTCATGCATTTTCTTGCAAGGATTATAAATCATCCCTAACTGGCATATACTTCCTCTCTTTATTGATCATATTCTTCTTTTCTGAATCTTACCCCGATTGGGAAGCAATGGCATACAATAGCCACTCAAAAATTATTTGCATACTTTTAAGATAATGAAATCTTTTCAGAAGGGATTCTAACCAAATTCCTTAATACCTTATGCCACATAGGTATGAGCACTTTTATACCTTCTTTGGTTTCTAACACTCTCTCTGATATTACCTCATCAGAGGTTCTTTATGGGGATTTTTAAAGTCCCTTCAACAATCTTTTAACAACAACATTTTCATAGTTGTCCTCTGCTTGAGGTTGTCCATCATTGGCATCTGTCTTTCTCAACAACTCCAATTTTCTTTCTACACATGACATACATCACAAATATATTAGTCGTCATGTAAAACAAAAATTCTTGTATCATAGCATTCAAATCAATAAAACATTTTCAGATATTCCCCAACATATCTCTATGCACTCTACCACATTACTCCTTAATGTGTTAGCTAGTGTGGTCCCAAAACTGTTTTTTTGTATTCCATGATCATACAACCATCAACATACTTACTCCAAATCACTTACCTGCAATAGTTAATCAATTTCTCGTACCAGACAAATACAATAAACAACAAGTAAGGGGTCAAAAAACTCTTCCCTCGTCCACTCCTTCCACATAGTCCTGGACTTTCAGTCCAACTGAGTTATTTTCCCAAGGCCTCACTTCCTTTACTTATCATGACTTAACCAAGCCTATTCATTCAAACTTACTCATTGGTTTATTTTCCCTTTTCTAGCTGTACTTGTTTCCACAATTTCTCTTCTAAGGCTTACAACCCTGTAAACAATTCATAGTTTTTAGGGTAAGAAAAGGGTTCCTCCTTTTCTCCTTATTTGCTTATGCAATCTACTTCGTATTGTGATCTCCATGCTCTTTTCCTCGAGCAGTCTTAGTTAGGTTCACCTCAACCTTCTTGGTAAATTAACAAACCTTTTGTTCACAATGAATCATAAACCTGTGCATTCTGCACATTACCATTCAGTTACTAGAATGGTCAACACATATTTGTTAGTCTTCCACTCATATATTTTGTTTTAGAATGTAATCCACTCATATATATATATATATATATATGCAGTCTACTGCCCAATTCTCAACAGTTATTAAGCAATTATTAAGGTTGTGACTATGTTCTCCTGACATAGTCTTCACACAATTCCTTCACAGGGAAATCCTTCGACATGCAACTTCCTTATTGCATATCCATCACTATCTTTTATGGCCTCAACCTTGAGTTATCTTTAGTTGTTTACCAAATATTCCATAAGGAATATAAACATGCATCTTTGTTATGCATCTAGATTATTTATCCACACATATTCCTTTTTTTGTTAACTTACATCCATGGCGGACTTAACCACATGCATGATCATAAGTCTATGTGTATCTACCATATGTATATTTTGCATCTCACATACATCTTTACATTAAAATCATTTAACTCATGATTGTTCATAATTGTTCTCATGTGGTCCTCAAAGGCATAGTCATGTTTCCTTTTATCATGACAACATAGCATCCTTGCTCATATACTCTTTCATCTATTTATACTAGCCTTTCCTGAGGGAATGGAATACATTCCCCTCAAGCTATCATTCAAAACAAAACTTTCATGACTCTTTAGAATAGATTCACCCATGCATCCATGGTATTCATTCAATGTTGGCAAGTGAAATTATTTTCTTACATTTTACTCATCCAGGCAGTCATATCGTGCCTTTAGTATACATATATTCTTACATCATACATGTGCATCACTTGCACATTTAATATCACTCATATCTATTTGGTCTTAATATCAATTTTCATATCAAGAAACCTCACAATGCATTAAATCCATGCACTTAAGAATATACACACATAGCCCAAACATTCATCATGCAATCTCATTGCTTGCATATTTTCCATGTCATTCATATATATGGACATATCAGACTTCCAGATCCTCCTCCCAAGGATCTTGCTGCCATTCTTATGACAAGTCTCATAGAGACACTCAACACTGATCTTCCCTCTCAGTTGAGAGCTTGCAGTCATATTATTCTTTTAAGAATGTATACACATATTTGTATCTATGTAGGTGCATCACTTGCACCTTTTTACCTCATTCATTCACATTGATATTTTATTTTTAATATAAGTGTTCTTTAGTGAGGGATTACATTGAATCATATGACTAGTCTCACAATTATAATTCATACTGATGTTTCCCTCTCTACATGGCAATGACCAACAAGGGTCACTTTTCCCTTTCTACTGTAAAAAACTTCCATAATTCAGAATTCAGATAGGTAGTTATTGTATCACTCAAGGTAGTAAGATAACCACTTCTAGTCTCTTCTTCATGCCTCAATTCATTCTTGGTCAACATATCTCTACAAGGGAATATTTTCCTAAACTCCCTATTATAACTATTTGAATATACCAAGCCATATCCATATGGCTACCATCCATCTCTGGATGTCAATATGATCTACTGGTCATCCAAAGGTGTTTTGACACCTCCTTAATCAGACCTTGCATCAATATCTCATTAATACTTACAGTCCTATCTTATTAAGGTAATATGGTGCAACATTATCAACATTTCATTCTTGTTGTTAACTCTTGCTCACATAAGGTCATTCTCATAAAAAAAGTCCATTAGTAGACCATACCTTGCAACCCACCATATGTTATAACATGCCTAATTTGAAGGTTCAACATTTTTCCATATTCATTCCAAGTTTTATTATTAACGTCCCTCGACATAATCCCACATTTGAAGGACTGGATATCATTTGTCCAAAATAAATGATAGGCTTCTTCTACCACAATCTAGCATGATTCAATTTCGTTGGGTAAACTCCCAACTGGATTTTAATTTGAATCCTTCTACTCAACGAAC
>SNQJ01S0073936.1:25077-37499 GCA_010110895.2 Picea sitchensis | reverse complement strand
CCAATGACCTGGATTAGTCCAAAACCCTAATTCCTTAACCGAAAATAGAAAACCATTGGCAAAAAACCATGTGCCGAAAAAACCACCTAAATATCATGTGGTCTCGGAAATATGTCGTCCCGAATTTTTTTTTTCGGGGGTGCTGCCCCCGAACCCCCGAGCGGGGAGCTCTGCCCCCTTGCACCCCCCGAGGGGGGGCCTAGAGCCCCCCCCTCTAACCCCCCTGCGCGCCCGACGTAGACGCTCAAACACTACTACTCGTGCAAAGAATATAACACATACCCAGCAGTAACCACATGGGTTCGCCTCATTCATACCATCCCAAGTATCCCCGAAGTCCCGAAGCTTCCTAGCGCTCCTGCATCTATGGTGGAAATCCATCCATCATTAAATCCACTGATGGAACTTCGTCCTCGTTTTAACATACATGGTTACGGGAATTCGACGTTTGGTGCTAAACACCCCCTTTTCTAACCATTAATTTCACACGAAGCATAATTAATCACAATTACAGACATTCAAATCATGCATTTCAATCCAAGTGCACAGGATAAATGATTATACTTATCTATTATAGTCGATCACCAACCAACTGACTATGGGTGTTCTCCTTTCCACCCAATCATAGGCTCAAAGGAATTCATTCTTAGCGCTCTAGCCACCCCTATACCAAGCCATGATATTACTAAGGATTTTTTTTAGTTTCCCAAAGAATCTCTCTCTGTCATAACAACTCTTGCAATTCCTCAGAGACTCTCTCTCTGTCACAACCTCTGCGAGGTTTATCAGATGGTCCATCAACATCAAGCTCGCGATCTTTTGCGTAGGTCATGTTTTCTGCAAATTCTCAGATATATTTTCTCTTGTTCTCTCCAATAACTAGAATACCTTATCAATCTTCCATTTTTTCTTCTTAGATGGAAATCATCACACACTCTTCCTCTTTCTCTCTACATATCCTCGGTTGCATGCCCCTTGTGGGCTTGGTCTCTTTGCTTGTCTGCCCTCGCGTGTGTTCTTGCATGCCTTTTTCCTCGCCAAGAAGGTTCTGGACTTGTCCTCTTTCTTCTGTCAGAAGGAAACCCGGGTCAGTTTGGGCCTAGAGGAAAGATGCTCTCTATGGTACTTCGAGTTGAAAGTTTTATGTCTCCCCAACTAGAACCTCCATGCTTCCATTCATTGGGGTAGTTTATTGTTCAACCACCAATCCTTTTCTTATTAACTGATTTCTCCTTGGGATCAAGATGGCGCTTATTATTTCAACAAGGAGAATTTGGGTAATTTTGACATAATGAATGCTCTCCACAGTTTCCTCACTCTTTTTCCTCTAGTGATATCATGGCCAATACTTCAAGGCTTCACCCCCACAATCAGTCATTGACAATCTAAACAATAATACATTTACATTGTTCACATTCCATAGCATGGTAATCATAATTAATACTTAATTTCAAGCTGGGGGAAACAAGGGTGTTACAAGAGTTTGATGTGGAAATTTGTTCAAGTTGTTGGGAAGCACTTATACTAGTTGTTGTGAGGGAAATCCCCTTACGGACTAGCAAATAGGGTTATCTTATGCATGCAGATATGACCAAAAGAAATATACTTTCTACTTTCATCCCCAGACTTAAACCCCATTCCTTTTCAGCAAATACATGGTTTAGACCAACATACCTTGTTCCAGATGTTCGATGTCGATCCTTCCTCCTGCTTGATCACTTGTTAGTAGTCCTCCTTTCAAAGCTGACCTGTATGCAAAACAAGCAACAAACTACACATGCATTTTACCTATAGACTAATGGGTTAGAGATTCAAACATATATTTACTGTATTATGAAGAACTCATAAAGTGGGATGGGAAAAGCATTTMTTTATTACTTTAAATGAATCAACTTACAAATTTCGAGACCRGCCATTGCTCCGCGAATCCTGATCCTAGGCTCCTCTTCAAATATCCTCCAACTTCTTTGCTTTGTATCTCTTCTTGCACAAGGATGGCTAAAGGGTTGGGACAATGGGAATATGAAATTGGGCAGAGTTTCTTTGCTATCTTTTTCCTCGTCCAAATGGGACCCCTACCCCTTCTTTTATAGGCTATAAGGAGCTAGGTATTTGAATGAACCCTTGGCCATGCATGGCCGGGAGTTTCAGTTAACTCACCCAAAGCTGTGTGTTCCGTTGACAACTTTCCTTTTTTCGTGCTTTTGTCGGTTGTCGCGGGCTGTTTTAGGTCAGCTAGCGTGTACCCGTGTGCAGTAATGGAGTAGGGCGTGTGGGCCCTTATAAAATAGGTTTTTTAAAGAGTTGTTCAACAATGCTTTGGAAAACAAGGGATCTGAGATGGCCTGATGCTAGGTAAGCATGTATGGTGCAATTTAGGGTTATAACACTAGTGGGGTGTAATAGTTCTGTTGTCCCTGAGCAGAGAAATAAAGAAGACAAGATCCATAATGTCCCTGGAAATAATACCATGCTATGGCATCAAAGACTGGGATATATTGGAGAAAAGGGTCTTCCAACACTACATGGTAAAGGTATGGTTGAAGGTGTGTATAATTGCACCCTGGATTTGATTTCTGTGAACATTGCATATATGGTAAACAAAATCAAGTAAGATTCCTATCTGGTGCTACAAGAGAAAAAGGGATTTTAGAGTTGATACACAGTGATGTGTTTGGACCTGTGCATGTTCCATCACTAGGTAAATCTATGTATTATGTTTCATTCATAGATGATTTTTCAAGGAATACATGGATTTATTTTCTTAGGAAGAAATATGAGGTATTTGATAAATTTAAAGAGTTTAAGGCTCTGGTAGAAAATCAGATAGAGAAGAAAATAAAGGTGTTGAGGACATATAATGGTGGAGAAATACATGGAATGAATTCGAAGAGTTCTGTTAGAAGTGCGGTATAGAAAGGTAGAAGACTACTCCATACACACATCAACAAAATGGGGTTTCAGAAAGGATGAACATGACGTAGATGGAAAAATCAAGGAGCATGCTTAGTGGTGCCGAGTTAGGACAAAAATTATGGGAAGAGGCAATGGGTACCACATGTTACATGGTAAATAGATTTCCCTTGTCAGCGTTGGTGGAAAAAATCAACATGAGGTATGGACTGGTAAGAAACCCTCTCTTGAACATCTTAGAGTGTTTGGTTTTGATGCTTATGTACATGTTCCAAAGGAAAATATGAGTAAGCTAGATAATAAAGCTGAAAAGTGTATCTTTATTAGTGATAAAGATGGTATGAAAATTTATAAGCTTTGGAACCCAGAAACTAAGAAGACTGTTTATAGTCTGTATGTTTTTGTTAGAGAGGTTAAAGATGTTCCCAAACATGAATTCCTAACTAGACAAGAAGAACCTGAGAAAATAGAGTTTGAGTTGGATGAAGCAAAATCTGAACCAATGAAAGAAGATGAATAAGAAGAAGACGAACCTCATACTCTAGTATTGAGGAGATCAATGAGGGAAAGAAGGAAACCATAAAAGTATAATCCACCTGATTTTTGAGCTACTTTTGATTTATCTATAACTGATGATGATCCCAGAACTATCAGAGAAGCAATATATTCATAGGATAGTAAAATTTGGAAGAAGGCCATGGTTGAAGATATGGATGCCTTGGATACGAATTAGGCATGGGATCTAGTTGAGTTGCTAACTAGAATAAAGGCCATTGGAAACAAATGGGTGCTTAAGAAGAAGTTGAATGCAGAAGGAAAAGTGGAGAAATACAAAGCTCAGTTAGTAGAAAAAGGTTATTCCCAAGTACAGGGAATTGACTTTGGTGAAATTTTTTCTCCTGTTACCAAGTTAACTTCTATTAGATTTATTTCATCTGTTGTTGTTAATTTTTATTTTCAATTAGAATAGATGGATGTGAAGACAACATTCCTACATGGGGATTAGAAGAAGAAATCTACACGAAGTAGCTATAAGGCTTTGTAGTGAAGGGACAGAAAGAGATGATATGTAAACTAAAGAAGTCACTATATGGTCTGAAGCAATCACCTAGAATGTGGTACCAAAAGTTTGACACATATATCCTTGGACTGGGATTTGTGAGAAGTAGGGATTATCACTGTGTGTATTCCAAGTAGGTTGGTAATCACTTCATTTATGTAGTGATATATATCGATGACATGTTGCTGGAAGGAAACAACATGGATGTAATCAAGGAGGTGAAGTCACAACAATCCTCCAAATTTGACATGAAGGATCTTGGGGCTGCTAACTTCATTTTGGGAATGGATATTAAAAGAGATAGTGCAAATAGGAAATTCTGGTTGAATTAGAGAAAACATGTTGAGACGATATTATAGAGGTTTAATATGCAGGAAAGTAATCCAATCAAGGTTCCTGTTCCTGTAGGTGTAAATTTATCTACAGATCAGTGTCCCAAGATACATAATGAGGAAGATGACATGTACCATGTTCCATATGCTAGTGTAGTTGGCAGTTTGATGTATGCAATGGTCTATACTAGACCGGACATTGCACATGCAGTGGGAGTGTTGAGAAGGTACATGTCAAAACTAGGGAAGGAGCATTTGAAAGTAGTAAAAAGGGTTTTCAGGTATTTGCGTGGAACTTCTAGTTATGAATTGTGCTACCAAGGAATACCAAGATTCGACATAGTGTTGGACATACATGGGTTTTTTGACAGAGATTGGGATGGAGATCTGGATCACACAATATCTACAAGTTTTTATGAGTTTAACCTATTTGGAGGAGCAATCAATTGGATGAGAAAAAGACAGGTTGTCGTGGCACTCTCAACTACAGAAGCTAAATACATGGCATCCACTCATGCAAGCAATGAACCAATATGGTTACAAAGATCATGTTTAGGTATTAGGTTGGTACAACAAGAAATAATGTTACACTGTGACAATATTAGTGCAAACTTCCTAACAAAGAGCCCATCTTATCATTCAAAGACAAAGCATATTGATGTTCAATATAATTTTGTGAGAGACATGGTTGAAGACAAGAAGGTGTTGCTAGAGAAGTTTGACACTTTGAATAATGTTGCAGATTCAATGACAAAGTCTATGAGCACCGAGAAGTTCTTTTGGTGTAGAGAAACAATGGGCATTGCTTCCCTGGATTGTTGATTATATAATCATGTGACTCCCTATATGCAAAGAAAACAACAAGTGAGAGAATGTTGGGTAGATGTTATATTATTTTCATGTGTGTGTGGGGGCGCGTCAGGTTTGACAATTGCATCTTATTTTTAGCGTTTTTGCTATTTTTAGTACTTTTTCTATTTTTAGCAGTTTTCTAAATTAATCCCAGATTAAAGGATTAGAGTTTTGGTAGTTGCGGGATGCCTAACATATTGTATATATTGTACTGTGAATGGTGTAATTAATACAATGAAGAGTTGAGAGGTGTGGAACCAAGGAAGGATGGTTTTCTCTCGGTTAAGGGTTTCCAGTGTAAATCTATGTGTACTGTGTATGAACCATTGATTACTTTATGTTTTTCTTTAGAATTTGTATGCATTAATTTATTTCACAGGTTTAAAACTTACACTTGTGAATATTCATAGTCTTCTTGTTCATAAAAAATATGAAAAGATGATGAACTCTCTTCTATTTGGACTAATTCCAAGACTTCATCTTGATCATTGACTGTTTCTTGATCAAAAGGCTCATTGTTTTGCACAAAATTTTCTTCTTCTATAATTTCTTCTTACAAGACAACATTTGGATTTTGAACTTTGTGTGCTCTTGGTCTATGATATTCAATTATTTTCTCTCTATCATTTCTCCCTCTTTGATCAGGTAATGTAGATCTCATATTTTGACATGAAAGAATGAGATTCTCACTTGTTTTGAGTCGAGTTATCTTGTTCTACATTTGTTGAATAGTCCTACTCATTTGAGCAATTTCTATCTTTTGTCAAGTTTCTTGAGAAGCTTTAGGATTATTTCTCACATTAGGGAGCAGGCCTTGAAGAATTCGTCCTCCAATTGCTTGACCCTTAGTACTTCTGGAGGTGGATGGTCCCCGAGGTGATAATGAAAGGCTTGTCATTTGTCTTTGCACTTTTCCAAGAATAATATCATGATTAAGAATGGTTTCTAGCATGTATTATTCCATTTATGTTTCTTTTTGGATTGCTTCATTTAATGTATTTATTTGTGCAGCTCTTATTTCATAGTTCACATTTGATGGCATGTCATTCTTGTAACATCCGAATACCACATGGTCAGTTGTGCATTGCCCACTTGTGATTTGATTTAATGTCTTGAAAAATCACAAGTTAAAATCTTTGATCCTTTCACCCTTTTAAATATGGATTTGGGTGAATTTAGTAAGTAAAGTATGTTTTTCAATAGGTTGTGCATATCTAGTCATGAAAATATCCTCTATATCATCGAATGAACCAATTGATTGAACTGGGAGGGAAAGATACCATTCATATGTTGGGATTATCAAAGTTTGCAAAAAGACTTCGACCATTACATCATCATGTTTAATCAAATGAATATCACAAATATTAAGGGATTGATCCATATTCTTTTTAGTATGCATAATCCCATCACCTGAAAAGACAGGTAAAATTCCTTGAGGCAGAGTCGATAAAAAATGTTGCTCTCCCCGTAAATTGAGTGGGCTAGATCGAGCCTTATTGGGTTTCTTTGTCTTCCATTTCTTTCTCTTTCTTCATTGGGAATTTCATTTCTTTGTTCTTCTCAGTCACCCATTATTATTATATCACTGGTTTCAGATTTTGAACATTGGGTTTCTTGGTGAATCTCAAGTTTCTTAATTTTACTTCTTCTTAATGGACCTCTGTATGATTTCAACTTTTAAAAATTTACTGTTGTCTTATTTGTCTCAAAGCTATTACTTTTTCTTCTTCTCAAGTAATATCTTCTCACGTTCTTTCGATTTCTTCATGACTCCTCCCTATTTTGATTGTTAAGTCATATAGCTAGTGCAAGATACTTCTTTGATATCTAAGTCCAACTTGTATTTGGGGTTGGTTGGGTTCTGGTAGAGTCATCCAAATTTTTGGTCTGCAAAACCAGCCTTTTGTTTAGATCCCCAGTATGGTCACCAAAAATGCAGATCTAAGAGACTGTCTTACAGTCTTTAAGATAACATCACGAGGATAAATCCCTTTGTGTTTTTAAAGAGATGATACTCCTCTATTTTGAGACTATATGCAAGAACATAAACATTGCCTGAGAGAGGAACATACTTATTCTTTAAACATATATTCACATGCAAAGATCACCTTAGATAGGACTATGCATCTCACATAAAGTAAACATTCACACTATAATACAATATTATAGACCAAACGAGTATACAATATCATAGGACGACATTTCTATCATAGCATTCATCGAAGTAAGACACCTTATTTAATATAGGGAAGGGAAATATGGACCACATATGGCAAACAACTTTAAATGATCATTCCATTTAAATGCAATAAATATTTTGATAGATACACATTTTAAATCTCATGCTTAGAACTTAAAGTCTTAGAAATCAATAATGTTATGTCCTGAATAGTTCTTTGGGAACCTCTAAAAATAATAAATGTCTTTGTAAAAATAAACAATAATGTCTAAGAGTTAAAATAAAAGTAAATTGCATTTTTCTTTCAAAGAGGACTGGTATGGGGTTCCCATGGACCATGAAATAAAAGAGAGACTTGGAAGAAAAAATAAATCAGTCAGGGGTCAACATTTGGTTTTCACAGATTCTGGAAATAGAAAAGGTAGAATGACTATCGATCGAGGAAGAAAAAGTAGTGATAACAAGAACAAGGTGACTACTAGACTTACTACTGTTGGATTACTGAGAGGGGGGGTGAATCAATAATAGAGCGATATAATCCTTTTTAACCATAAAATGCAAGTGTTATATCAATGTAGAATTATCATCCAATAGTTGCAGAGTAAATAAACAATGAACAAATGAGAAATCATACACATACACAGTACATTAGTGTTTTTACATGGAAACCCAAAGTGGGAGAAAACCACAAAATTCTTTTTCTTATATGTCTTTAAGAATTACATTCATTGGAAACACCAACTTCCTTTGTTTTCCAGCTGCAATTGGAAGGAGGCTCCAACCCCCTATTTTCTCAGGCTACAACTCCCCAATTCTTTGGCTACAACCAGAAGGAGGCTACAACCCCCTATGTTCTCTGGCTACAACCAGAAGGTGTCTACAACTACCCATCCTTGCCCCATCCAACCGCTCTGAAATATAAGTAGAATTATGGAACCACTGCCACACTATCACTGTGAGATATACTGCTGTAAACTTGTACCAATCAACCTGTACCAAAGAACCTGTAACAAATTGTACAAATAACTTGTGCCAACATGTACCATACATAAAATTGTACCATAAAAAAGTGCATCAACCATGCACCAAACCTGCATAAATAATCTTTCACAATAACATGTCCAAACAACCTATCACAACAACCTATCTCATCAAGCTTATCAACCAAATCAGATATACTCACCAATATCAATCACCAAGAAAACTCTCAACCATATGCACAATATCACCAAGATGTGCATCGACCAAGCATAACACAACAACTCATAATCATCACCAAGATCAATATGTGCTTCTAATAGGATACCAAGACAAATATGCTACATCATCCATAAACCATGTGTCAACAATACTACTAACAAGTGCCTCCAACCATGTACCAAGTATGTACAATCATGCATCAAATAATCATCAACTATGACTCATCAAGATGTATCAACATCATCAACTATACACCTCATGTATGTGCCAACTCATCAACTACTTGTCTCAACCATGTACCCAACATGTATCTCAACCAAAAGCCCTCATCAGTTTCATCATCCAAATCTGATTTGTAACTCTGTAATAGACCTCGTGTATATGATCACATACCTACAAACCTTCCTTAACTTTAACAACAAGAGACTAGCATTTTCATCAAACTTTACTTTAGTCTCACATGACTAATTTTGGATTAGTCAACAACCCTAACTTGCAATAATAATATCTATATACCTGTAATGAATAAAGATATGAAAGTGGTACACAATTTTCTTTAGTGTATTTTATGCAATTCCTCCAGGTTTCACTACTTGGAACCTCTCAGAAAAGGAGTTATAGAAAAAATGACATACCTTGTTGAATTCTGGCTTATTCTAGAGATCGAACTTGTAGAGAATTCCCCGCACGAAATATTTGTTGTATAGATATGAAAATGGTACACAACATACTACATAATGTACTCTAACCAATACATTTTGTCTTGCTTAATTTGGATCTGTTATGAATAAGTTATGATGTTTTTACCCGAAACACATGTTTTAGACTAGTTTCAGGACTAGCCACAAACCCTATTTTCCACAGAGTGTAGCTCCCAAAATACAATGACCCACAAGTTGAAATTTGTATCACAATTACTTGGATATGTTTTCTAAATGGCCTCCATATTTCACAGTCTGAATCACTTTAGAAAAAAAATTATTGTGAAAATGGTGAGATGACCTGTAAATAACATACCTTAGAAAACACCATCAAAAGAATTTATCCTCCCTTGAATTTCGAGCTTCTTTACTTCACCTTCCCTTTGAAATTCACCTTAGATATCCTTTGGTTACCTTAGTCACTTGTATATATTCAATATTCTCAAGTTTAATTAAATGAGAGACCCTTGCCTCTTATTTATACTTTTATGTAGCTTCCTCAAGGGGTTACCTTTAAATCACTTTCCTTATTTTAGGGCTAACCCACTTCTAACCACTTGTCCAGTTAGTAATTTATCCATTAAATTTATTATTTAAATAATTTCCTTTGTATCCACTTTGACTTATAGTACACTCATCACTTCACTTTATTATTTAAATAATTTCTTCTTTGCAACCGCTTTGACTACTTTGACCTTTTGGGGCTTCTAGATGACTCATGAGGGTTCTCCAACTTCACATGGACATAACTCTCTAACTGTGAGGATTTATGTGATGTTTCACATACCACCGGAAATGGAATGACATGTAATATCCATATAGAATAGTCTTACCTTCACATATATTAAAACTCATACCATTATACATCAAACAAACTTGGGTCCATTACCCAAACCTTTGTGCTACCAGAATTCACTACCAGACTTTCTTCAAGGGTTGACATCAATGACAACCAACCCAAATAATGAAAAATATACCCCTTTGGCATTGATGGAAACACTCTGATGCAATAATGAAGTCATATCACTCATGCTCCTCCTGTGACCATCACTCCCCCTGGAACCATGCCTCTGTGCTCTTTCTCCAAGCATTTACCCTTGCATTTGATAAATCTCTCCCCCTTTGTCATCAATGGAAAATGTATCTTTCCATCCGAGGCTGCTCCCCCTAACTGAACTATCCTTGGGGATACTCCTCTTGACTGAACTCTTCATGAAATTTATCTCCCAACCTGAATTGTCCTCTTTATGGTGCTTCCTCGTGTAAATCTAAGACATATAAGATAAGCATTCAAAAGCATTCATTTTGGAGTAGAAATTACTCCGAGTCTCTGACGAAGATACTCAAAGGCTTCCCATGGAAACGGTTTTGTAAAGATGTCTGGCACTTGTTCTTTTGTGCCCACATATTCAACTCTGATTTTCTTCTCTGCAACCTATTCCTATAGAAGGTGATACTTGATTGGAATGTGCTTCATCTTGGAGTGCACCACCGGGTTCTTTGAGATATTGATGGCACTTGTATTATCACAATATATTGGAATGGGATCATCATACTCAACCTACATATCTGTCAAAGTTTGTTTCATCCATAGAACCTGTGTACAACATCCTGCTACTGCAATATACTCTTCTTCAACTATAGATAAGGATACCGATGATTCTTTCTTGCTCAATCATGATACTAAAAACTCACCCAATTAGAACCCTGATCCACTGGTGCTTCATCAATCATTAATGCAACCTACCCAGTCTGCATATGTGTAGCCAATAAGTGATAGATCTTTTCCTTTTGGATGCCGTAATCCAAACTCTATGTTCCTTTGAGATATCTGAAAATGCTCTTCACTGCTAAGACATTTGATTCCTTTAGGTTCTTATTGAAATCATGCCACTTGTCCAACTGCCTGCATTACATCTGGTCTGGATACTTTGAATCATCATCTTTTCTCAACTTGCAATTGGTTTGCATACGAGTGGTAACTGGTTGGCAATCTTCCATTCCGAACCTCTTTATCATTTCTATAATATACTTAGTTTGAGAAATATAAATTCCTTGGTTGCTTTGATGTATATGAAGACCCATAAAGAAGGATAGTTCTCTGAGTAATGACATTTCAATTTCATTCTGCATATCCTTTGCAAATTTCTAGCTTAACCTGTCATCATTGCTTCCAAAAATAATATCATCAACATAAACTTCAATTAATAAAATACTATCTTGAGTTACCTTGATGTAGCGGTTGTTGTCTGCACTTCCTTTTCTGAACCCTGCCTGCTATAGATATTTATACAGTCTAGAGTAACATGCTCTAGGAGCCCGTTTTAGACCATACAAGGCCTTATTCAATTTACACACATAATCTGCGTTCCTTGACAACTGAAATCCTTTTGGTTGTTCAATGTAGACTTCTTCTTCAAGTTCCCCGTTCAGAAAAGATGATTTCACATACATCTGATACACTTTAATATTCTTGGAGCATGCATAAGCTAAGAGTAATCAAATTGCTTCCATTGTAGCATCTGGGGAAAATGTCTCCTCAAAGTCGATTCCTTCAACTTGTGCATATCCTTTACATACCAATCTAGCTTTGTTCCTTGTAACATGTCCATCTTCATTGAATTTATTTATGAAAACCCACTTTGTGCCAATCACATTCTTATTCTTTGGTCTTGGAACCAATTCCCAAGTGTCATTCTTCTCTATTTGATGCAATTCTTCATCCATGGCCTTATTCCAGAATTCATCCTTGCTGGCCTCTTCAAAATTGTTTGGTTCAATCGTAGATAAGAGTGCTAGGTGCATTTGTTCTGGTGAACAGATTCTTCTTCTAGTCTCAACTCCTGCATCCTTGTTTCTGATAATTTGACTCAAGGATGATTCTTCTATACTCATTTGCTAGGTGTCTTTGGAGGCACTTGCTGAACTTTCTCTTTTAATTATGTCTGATCTTCTTCATCTTCCTCTTCTACTTCTTCTTCATATTTTTCTTGTTCTTCGTAAAGTTGTTCCATTGATTCATTTTATTCTTCCTTTGATTCTCGTCCACTTGTTTCATCAATTGTTACATTGATGCTTTCCACAACTTTGTTCAATCTCAGATTGTAACACTTGTATGATTTCCTTGTACTTGAGTAACCAACAAGTACTCCTTTGTCCACACGAGAGTCAAACTTTCCCATTCT
>SNQJ01S0073936.1:8088-20692 GCA_010110895.2 Picea sitchensis | reverse complement strand
TTATTATTTAAATAATTTCTTCTTTGCAACCACTTTGACTACTTTGACCTTTTGGGGCTTCTAGATGACTCATGAGGGTTCTCCAACTTCACATGGACATAACTCTCTAACTGTGAGGAGTTATGTGACGTTCCACATACCACCATAAATGGCATGACATGTACTATCCATCTAGAATAGTCTTACCTTCAAATATATTAAAGCTCATACCGTTATACATCAAACAAACATGGGCCCATTACCCAAACCTTTGTGCTACTGGAATTCGCTACCAAACTTTCTTCAAGGGTTGACATCAATGACAACCAACCCAAATAATAAACAACCAAGATGTAATTTTTGAACCATTATTTTATTTTTGTGGTGTCTTTTGTAGGCTTCTGTTGTGCTGAAGGTGGCATAACTGAATTAACAACTTCTTGCTAACCTGTTTCAATTATTTTAACTAAGGCCTTCGTTAACCATTGTTCTATGTACTCCCTCATTGGAGAAACCATTATCTTATGTTTAGTCTTAGCTTCAAATAACTTGTTTTCAAGTTCTATTAAATCACTACTTAACTGATGGAGTGTGTCCTCATTGTCTTCATTCTTATTCACATATTGGACTAGTCATCTTTATATTTCTTCTTCAAAGAACTCAATTCAATCACTAAATTTACTGGCCCAGACAACTTTTAAGGATTCCAATTTTTCTTATAGTTTCTTCCTTGATAAAAGTATTGTATCCATTATTAAATGTGGGCCAACTAATTCCTTAGTCAAATCAACAAGGTTTAAGAATATATCACCTCTTTTAATGTTAATGATATCACACTCAAACATCAATTCCCTTAAGCATTTAATTATCTTTATCCCAAAACAATTGATTTGTTTCATGTGAACCTTAGAGGGAAGGTTTTGATCCCTTTTGTGTAGCTCTCTTAAATTTGAAACCTTCACTATGAATGTTCCCAGTACTTCCGTGAAGAATCCTTCATCGTTTTCTAGATATTTTTGGAGATACTCTTTGAAGTGAAAAACCCTCATTGAGAAAGTAGCTGAGCTTTGTGCTAATTCCCATATCCCAAGGATTACAACCATTCTTTTCTTAATACTATCTACAATGTATTTTCTTACAACCACTAGTAAGCTCAATGAACCTTTTAATTTGAAATTGCTTTCCAGAACATCTTCAACACTACACATTGGCTGTATTGCAGTGATGGGATCGACGAATAAAGGTTTTGGAATAAAAAGTTTTTCTAATTCCTTTATTCTTTCTTTTAAAACCCAATTTTATTTTTATATATCATAAATTGATTCCTTCAAGGCTTCTCTAGTTACATCATGAAATTGTACGATTTTCGAGGGAGGAACCCCATGAAAATTGATCTTTGATTTCCACTTCTATGAAACCTTTTTATTTTTTTGGTTTACCTTTTCAATTAATTTTTTTTTGAAACTTTATGGTAGAGTGCATGGTGTAACTTCAACAATAACCCTAGTTTCAATCATTCTCCGTTCTTCCTAGATGAGCTCTTCTATCACATCATCAACTTCCATATCATTGGGAATCCCCTGAATTTCAGGTAATTTTTTTCCCTCCTTTTGAATTTATATTTTACTTTTTGTGGATGTATGAACAATATGATGCTTTCCAATTGTCTTCTTATTAGGGTCCTTGTCTCCACCATCATCTGAGTTTCCAATGGATGAACTTCCTTGTTCCTGAACACTAGTTAGAGGTTTGGTATTTTTTGAGGTACTTTTATATGATACATTAGGTGAATTTGGGTTTTTATTTGTTGTCTCTCTACCCCTTTGCTTATAGCACTCATTTTTCTAGCCAATTCCTTAATATCATTTTGGGGTGTTCTCAACATATGCTTCAGGAATATTCTGGCTATCTCCCCCTTCGTATTCAAATTATATAGACTTATTGAATTGAAGCATACCCAACTAAATACTTATGTGTAGAAAATAAATCTTTTGTATTGAAACCCTGAATGTCCTAGGATTCCTTCAAATTGAGTTGGTCCAATTGAACTACATATTCATCTAAATGAGATATATGCTTGAAAGATATCTCTTCAACTCTCCATGGTAGTGAGATATATTTCTTCTTACTTTTCTCATTGAATAAGTGTGCCCAATATTTGTACTGTCTACACATTTCTATGATGAAAAGTATATCATAAATATAAAATGGTAATAAAAAGGGTTTCCCTTGGAATCCATATAGTCTCAGAAAAATAAATTCTTCCAAAGCTTCAAAAACTCGTTTCTCATATAGAAAGGAGGAATATTCTAGTGATAACCTTGATGTGGTAGGACCATGAATCATCTTCTTAAAAGTAGACAAAAAACCATTTTGTACTTCACAAAAATTATATGGGGCTTTCTGCCTCCATAACACTGGGTACCAGGAAGAAGTTGGTTCTTTCTTGAAGTCAACCTTTCTTGCTCTGGGAAAATCCTCAAATACATGACAATAAACTATAACAAAAACTAAATATGAAGTCATGTATAATTTATTAGTTTTTCTCATATGCTCCCCAAATGAAACAGAATCTCGTTCAAGATGATGCGAGCCCAGTCAATCATGGCATTTTCATGAATAACATGATGGTTAATATAAAAAATATATTTGGGCACAGAGGTTGTGGACTCTTGTCCAATTGTTCTGCCGAATAACCATGAAAGTTCTTTGTAAGGGTAATTTACAGAGAATACCT
This sequence comes from Picea sitchensis, assembly GCA_010110895.2. Classification (NCBI taxonomy): domain Eukaryota; kingdom Viridiplantae; phylum Streptophyta; class Pinopsida; order Pinales; family Pinaceae; genus Picea; species Picea sitchensis. The sequence continues at coordinate 17,976 of SNQJ01S0073936.1, read as the reverse complement.
CGACTTGAGTAAAATTGATGTCACTCCTTGGGCTTGTGAGGAAACTTTTGAGAAACCATGTTCCTTTGCCATGTACTTTAAGAAAATCATCCACCTATACATTATTAAATATCAAAGTGGGATCAACAAGTCACAACATCCTTATAAACACTGAAGGGGAAAAATAAATTGTTGATTTTCCTTTTATTTGGATGATTCTTCTCTCTATATCAAACTTGTCAGCATAATAGAAGACCATCTCTTTAAAATCAACTACCTCATGTATGCACCTAGATAATGAAATACTTGATCTCTAGACTTTGTTCAATTCCTTTTCTGTAGGTGGGAGAGACAAGTACCATTTAATTTTCTGCGACCATTGAAACTGGTGCTCTTCACGCCTGAGGGTATTGACAATATCACTATAATACAAGTCCTTCCTTTTATTTGACATGTCTTTAAGAAAATTTTCCTTTTTTATGAATAGTTGGTGCTCTTGTCAATATAGTCTTTTACAATAGAGAGTTTAATTATTTATTTCTATTTACCATGTATTTCCTTGATTATCAATTGCCGTAGCTCTTAGTTTAAATTTGCCAATGTGCATGGTCTGATTTTGGATTTATTGCAATGATTTTATGAAAATCACGTCACTTAATAACGATATTAGATTCACACAAGTGGTGGTTGACAAGGTGGTGGGAAATAAATGTCATTGGGAATGGTGATATTGTATTGGGGAGTACGAAAAATGGTTAAGTATGGAGGTGCGAAGTTAGGGATAGAAAGTGTATTATTATGAATGCTGAAATGCTAGATGCGAAATTGTAGTGTATGGGGGACAAAATGAGAGATACAAGAGACTCCTGCATCCACATTGATGAAATATGCTAAGTACAAAAGGGTTGATTTTTGTGGGTTTAGAAAATAGGTAAGTCATTCTAGAGAACGTGAAAATGCAGGATGCAGGTCTAGGGGAAAGGTGAATGGAATCAAAGGGGTGCCCCACATCTGCATTCGAGAAATTGGTTAAGTATGAAAAAGGTAAAAGGTGCATTATGAATGATGAAAAAATAATAAAGGTATTTTTGAGCGTGACAGGTTTGCGGGTTGCAGGACTCGTGTATTTGTAGGGTGAGGGTAGCTTGGTCTCCCACAATAAATAAAAATGGATAAGTGTTGGGATCATCAAGTAGGTAAAATAAATAAGTATAATATTTAGGGTGAGCGGACCTGCGGACTTGGTGGTAGCTTTCTTTGCAACCCACATTTTTTAAAGAAAAATGGCTAAGTATAGAATAGACAAGAGACAAGAGAAGAAAAGAAGAAGACTAAAGATGGAATTTTATACACTAACATTGATCAAAAAATGTAGATCAACATTCAACTCCAACTATGGGACAGTGACCCCCTATGGGTTTCTGAGAATCCAAAATTCCTTATCCATTGGGAGAGATGGGGTCAAAACAAAAAAGTTTTAGAAAGGAAAAAGGAAGAGGGAAGAAGAAGCACTTTGATTAAGAATATACAGAGGAGTATGGATTTCAAAGACTATGTACATGTTAAGATTTTAGGATTAACATAAGAAATGCTTAAGGTATTTCCCATTCACAGGAAATGCTTGAATTGTTACTTTCATGTCTTTCAACAAACAATAATTGAAATCAATGACCTCTTCAATCTGGTATGGGCCAATCGAGAGAGCTTTGAACTTTGTATGAAAACATGGTTTTTCCTTTTATTTGTTCCACAACAAAACAAGTTGGTCTTTTTGAAAATATCTTGTGGTAGTGCTCTTGTTAAAATATATTTTGACCACTTGTTATCTCTTGCTTATGGTCATTATTGCTTGTATTTTTTGTTCTTCGAGTTGCAAAATTTCATGGTATATTTTATGTAGAGGTGAGAGTTCTTTTGTTTCTTCATTGTTTATGGTAAGCACTAAGGCATTAAATTCCAAATGTAATGATAACCTCACTTATTTTCCATATACCACTATATAGGGGGAATGTCTAGTGCTATCTTTTGGAGTGAGGCAATTTTTCTAAAGTGCATCTATCAACTTCTTATGCCAATTTTTATGATTTGTTGCAATAATCTTCTTGAGAATATGAATCAACATTTTATTTGTTTATTAAAACAGACCATTTCCTTGTGGGCAATAGTTGGATGATTGTCCCATGATGATGCCATATTCTCCACATAAATTTCTAAGTTTGTACTGGATGAAAATTGAACCATTCTCTGTTATTAATTTTTCTATGACACCAAATATGGATAGTATGTTTTCTTTTAGGAAAAGGATTAATTGTTCTGAATCAATGTTCCTTAAAGAGATTGCTTCTTGCCACTTAGTGAAATAGTCAGTTGCAATGATCATATAAGCATGTCCTTTACTATATTTGGATTTATCAGGCCAATCACATCCATGCCCCATTGTGCAAATGGTTCTTCTACTGTTATAAACTGTAGTGGTATTGTTGGTCTCTTCATCTTCCCTGATTTTTTTTGGCATGGGAGACATTTTTAAATCATCATATAGGCATATTTGAACATAGTTTGCCAATAACAACTAGCTCGGATGATTCTATGAGTAGTCACAATTGGTGAAAATTGTCCACCACAAACTCCATTATGAAATTCTTGATATATTTCCTTGGACTTTAAATGATCTAAACATATCAATAGCATTCCATGAAAGTTTATCTGAAAAATAAATCCTAAGAATAATACATGTTGATTAGTTTTTATCTTCAAAGCTCTTCTTTCTTTAGAAAACATTCCAACAGGAAATTTTCCAGACCTTAGATAAAATATTATTTCCTTATACCATTCAAACACTGCTAGACTTGAAATATGTGTGACGACATCAATTGTATTGGGAGGAGAAATGTTTAGAGCTTCAATTCCATTCATGAATTTGCATAGCCCTTTCCCCTTGATAGATTTCAAAGGATTAATCTCTAAATCATACTGTTGATGCTTTGCTAACCAATTTTACCATCTACCTTCTTTTAATTGTTGATTGAAAAATATATTGAGTGGTGAGTGTGACATATAAGCAATGATGTGAGCTAACAAAATATAGGTCTTGACATGGGCTATTGCCTTGACCAGGGTTCTTCTCCTTTCTTATTCTTCTGGGTGAATATGGAGGCAATAGTTTCCTCTGAAGAAAATTAATATAATATAAAATCTTTATCAAAATGAGGACTAATAAGAATAAGGGAAGTAATGATTGCATGTTTGATTTCTGAAAAATCCTTTTGAATTTTTGATGTCCATTCAAATTTCTGATCATTCTTTAGTAACTTATTTGTTGGCCTAATGATCGTAGCATAATCTTTCTAAAGAAAATTTGTACTTCTTAATAAAATTTATCTTTCTAAAGAAAGATTGTACTCCTGTTTGAGATGTAGGAGGATTTAGGTCAATGCATATTACTTCTTTGCTCACAATATGACTCATGAGTTTTCCTTCTAATATAGAAAATAAACATGTTTTTGCATTCAAATATATGACATTCATCCTACATCATTCAAAGACTTGTCTAAGATGTTTAAAATGTCTTTCCCTTAGTTTTGAATGAATAGTCAAATCATCCTGGTAATCTGCCATAAATTTTCCAATTAGATCCTTAAAAGCATGTTCCATTGCTCTTTGAAAAGTTGCAAATGAATTGTTTAGTCCAAATGGAATACACACATAAGCATATCTTCCCCATGTTGTAATAATTGAGGTATTCAACCTATCTTCTTCAACCACAATGACTTTATTGTATCTAAAAAATCCATCAAGCATAGACATCAATGCAAAACCAATGACTTGCTGCAATAACATCTCCATGTTTGGGAGTGGGTAGTTATCTTTGATACCTTCTTTGTTGAGATCTCTGAAATCAACACAAAGATGAATGTCTCCAGTCTTTTTTCTAATTACCATAGGATTTGAAATCTATTCTGAGTGTCTGATTGGAAAAATTATACTAGTTTTTTTTCAAATTTCCAACTCCATTTTTACTAATGGCTTCAATTTGGGATTTATTATTCTTAATTTTTGCTTAAAAGGTTTTGATCCCTCTTTGAGTGGTATAACACGCTGGAAGATAGATTTTTCACATTCCTTTAAATAATCATAACTTCAAGAAAAAATGTCCTGAAACTCTTTAAAAAAAAGAGTGTATTGTTCAATCTCTCGAGTGGTAAACATTTCCAAGATTTATGTATTTTGGGTAATCATGTACACTAATGTTGATTTTCCGTGTCTCTTGAAAATTTCTAATAGAATGTTCCTCTATTGGGTTCATGGTATTTGTTCAATCATATCTTGTAAAAATAGATTCCAGACTGACATAATTCTTTGGAAGGACCACAACACTCTGATCATGAATTTCATTTGACTATTTTGGCTTTCTTCTAAAACACCAGATAATGTTGAGTCATGGTCTATAAGAAAACTTGCAATATGCTCATCATTTTCAAAAACTTGCCAATACTCTTGATTATCAGGTATTGAAGTTCGAAAATCTATTTTGACATCAAAAGTATTATGATTTTGAGAATAATCTGTATTGAAAAGGGATGCTACCACTGCCAATGAATCAACTTTTTGGTTCTTTTCTCAAGGAACAAAAGAAACATTGAAAGAATTAAAAGAGTCTATGATTTCCCACACTCTGCTTGCATAATATTTCAATCCTTTTTCTTGATTCTATATCTTCTTTTGATGTGGTTGATAACCGATTATGAATCACCGGTCACCATCATATCCTTTACTTACATTTGAAGGGCCAGGGTCAATCCTTGGATCAATTCTTCATATTATAATTCATTATTGGTACAGGGGAAATATAATATTATTTCATGTGGGTAAATGCAAGATTGAGACTTTTGAAAACAATACCAAATCCATTTCCAAACTTAGATCAAACACCATCAAATGAAATTTTCCAGAAACCTTGAATAGATCTTTCTTTATTTTGCTTTGGGGAATTTAATTTCTCTGTGTTAACAATAACATAGTTCCCGATTCCAACATCTACATAGTTCTGCATCATTTCGGTTTCCTTTTTCTTGAACATTACTGGTTTTCTATGTTCTCGAGGAACTTTGATCATTGTTCCATATTTGTTTAGGAGTATCATGAAACTCTCATCATTCATTATGTATCCCGCAATCAATGAGCACCAATCTCTTCCAAGGAAAACACCGTACGCTGAAGGAAGATAAACTACTATTATAGTAAATACTCTTGTAATGTGGGGTGCCACACTTATCCATGTGCACAAATATTTAATTTCTCCATAATTTGGAACTTTTCTAGAATCAATGGCATATATACTTCCACCAGTTTCATAGTACTTCATACATTCCATTCTGAGAGATTCCATTACTGATAATGGCATGATATTGTTAGTGGCTCCACTATCCACCAGATAATTATGTAATGTAAAGTAATGATTCTCTAAGGATATATAGAATGGCGGAACCTTGCTTCTTGATCTTTCCGATGTGATATTTTATTATTGTCTTGTGTTCATCATAGATGCCTTTGTTCTTGAATTTGTATCATCCAATATATTTAAAATCTTATCTCTTTATTGGGGTATCTTAACTACTTCCATGAATGGAAAAGTAATCCAAAGCTTAGTTAACTCATCAATGAAATTATAATTCATTTGAATTGGAGTATTCGTCTAATTAACAACTAGTTGTTGTTTTTTTGGCTCTAGAATGTGGCCTTTTCCTTTTTCCTTTTCTATATATTCCCTTGTCTTGAATTTATTTTCTTGAGTTCTAGTTTGAAAAACATTGTCTTGTGAATATTCATAATCTCTTTGTTTATAAAAAATATGAAAATATGATGAAATATCTTCCATTTGGACTGCTTCCAAGACTTCATCCCGATCATTGATTGTTTCTTGATCAAAAGGCTCATTGTTTTGCACAAACTTTTCTTCTTCTATAATTTATTCTAACACGACAACATTTGGATTTGGAACTCTGGGCGCTCTTGGTCTATGATCTTCAATTATTTGCTCTCTATAATTTCTCCCTCTTTGATTAGGTAATGTAGCTCTCATATTTTGATGTGGAAAAATGAGATTCTCACTCCTTTTGAGTTGAGTTATCTCATTCTACATTTGCCGAATAGTCATACTCATCTGAGAAATTTCTATCTTTTGTCTAGTTTATTGAGTAGCTTCAACATTATTTCTCACATTAGTGGGAAGGCCTTAAAAGAATTCCTCTCCCAATTGCTCGACCTTTAGTACTTATAGAGGTGGAGGGTCACTTGGGTGATATTGACATGCTTCTCATATGTCTTTGCAATTTTCCAAGAATAGTCTCAGGATCAACCACTACAAGGAGAACACCCTCTTGCAGAGGTTTTTATGGAATCTCCCTGAAAAATCTGTCCCTTCTCTGTTTATAATGAAGGTGGGTGACCAAAGGTTTTTTTGGAGGTTTTCTTAATTGGTGTGCCTTTAATTTCAATACACATAAATGCATACATGAACAATAAAACATTGTTGTGTCAATGTTCAAAATCGTTGTGATATTTTATAATAAAAATTACATGCATCGAATAAAGAAAAATGGTGTTGTTGAACATTACAGATCAATGCGCCTCACTGTCATCAGGAACATTGCCTTAGGGTAAATGAAAAAAAAATTACCAAACTGATTTTCATTGTTACAGTGCATCCTGTGCTTCCAAACTCTCAAACAAGCATTGATTCTCAACGTCCTTCTAAAGACTCCCTATTTTTGGTGCTCTACACTAACTTGGATAGCTCCATTAGTAGATTCCACACATTTTCAAAATTTGGAAATTACCGTGAATTTTAATTTCCTCTCAATGGTGAAACCATGCCTCTTTGGGACATAAGAGGCCAGGTGAATTGTTTATTACCTTCTGTTTTCATTTTCATCCAATTAAAATTTGAATTTAGCTTGAAATTTGGCATTTTTTTTCCAATTTCATGCAATGTGCCTAAACGCTTTGACTTGCCCTAAAGCAATGCATACTATATTAAATTCACAGTGAGCATAGCCACTGATGCGTCTCATATATATTCTCACACTAATATGATTCAAGAAAGAGCATCACGATAAATTATAAAAACAAAGGGGTGCGTCCTTTGAAACATCCCACAATCGACACATAATTGGCTTCAACCTACACTGATACATTTTACTTAGTTAAATGCATCACTAAATTAAAAATTTATAAAATTTAACGTAGTGGTGAAACCATTTTAACAAAATGCACCAGTACTATTTACATAACTACACGAGGGCATATATTTCTTGACTTGGCATAGCGGGGCGTCTCATTGGATGTCTCATTCTCGATGCTGTATCTTTTACAACGCACCATGGAACAAAATGTCGATGCTCCACTATCATGGTGACAATGATGATTTAATAGTAACACATCACACCATTTTAGTTGTGATGATGCAATTAACCTTGCGGTGCCCATCAGTCCAACAAACATATCGGTGTTATAAAGACAATGACATCGGGGATTTTTTTTAATAATCTATTAGAGCGATGTGACTTATTTGACGCGCCATTGCAATCTGTGGTGGTGTGACATTAATCATGGTGCACTAGTGCGTAAACACTAAACATACGCACCGTGACAAGTTCTGAAAAATAAACATCGTGGTTCATCTTTTGTAAGGCCCTGTTCACGGTGCATTAGTAATACAATGCTCCACTAAACATCATGCTGATGCTTTGGTGAAGCTGGTGCACCAGTGCTTTTGGTTTAACAGAGGGAACCGACGATTTTGTGTGCCATAAATTTAAGCATTGCGGTTCATCTTTGTTAACAAAATGGACCGATGTGGTTAAAAGCACTCACTTGGTGCGGTTAAAAGCACTGAACCAACACGGATAAAAGCACTAAACTGGTGTAGATCACCCTATGGGATGCACTACTCCAATACATAGTGGTGCAACAAGAAACATGCCACCTCTGTGTATTAGTAACAACACCACATGGTGGTGCTATTTGTTTGATAGAGCACATCGTCAGTGGGGTGTATGTTCTATTTCTAATGCACCAGTTACTTTTAAAGTTTTTTTGCAAAAAAAAAATAATTTTATATATTTTTAAATACACGTAATTTATATATGTATTTTTTTTTTAATTTCAGTTTATTTTATCTATATATATGTGTCTAATAATATTTTTATGTGAATTATATATGACGAAGATGAGGGGATGAGGAGAAACAACAACAATAGGTTGAGACACACACAATTGAACATGAGTGGGAGGTTAGGGAGAGGGAGAGGGAGATATTCCGTTACCCTATTTCACAACTGACACATGACATTTTGATGGATGTTGGCCTCCTGAATTTTTATCAGGAGGGTACATCCCTTAGGGGTAACTCTTTGTTGTTAAAGAACTTGATCCGTCACTGGGATCATGGGCGACATGATTCCAGGGTCAGTCTCAATCTGTGGTATCATCCCATGGAGGAGGATGTCTGTTTCATCATTGGGTTGTCTAGGAGGGGGGAGTATTTTCCCCATTTCCCTGTGCTTCTTCTGGTGTTGTAGGAGATACCTAGTTGGAATATGTGGAGAGATATGTTGTTTTTCATGTTCATTCCTCTTCAGAGTTCCAGGTTCGTGGTGGTTAGCTGTGGATAAGTTCATTTGGTAGAAACGATGTTAGGTGCACGCGTCTTATTATCTCGAAACTATCACATTATAGCTCTGATGGGTAACACATTCGTTTCTCTATGTTGTATTATGTAGATAGTTTATTGTAGATGACTTGATTGATCAGGTGGTCAAAGATTTTTTTGAGACAATTTTGTCGTGCATTAGATCACTGTCACACTGTTTTACATGAAAAAAGATTCTTCCCATTCGCCTCAGAGTTATTTACACTATTTTTTGAGAGGGTTCATGCCACTTAGCCAGTAGTACCCCACTTTCCTGCTAGGCCTATGTTTTATGTGCATATGCGCATGTGGGGGTAGTTGATGCCCAAGAGGGGCTAGTAGGAGTTTCCCATTTCTCTGGTCGGTAGGGATGTATGTGATTTATTGGATAGCAAGGAAAATCCCGTCCTTGATATTGCAGAGTACCCTTACGTGGGGATGGATTAGAGAAGATGTCCAAACATCCGATTCACAATATTCGAGCCAAAGCATGAGAGAGATAATATTATCATTATGTTTTGATAAATCTAGTTGCATATTTTTATGTCTTATTTAAAGCACATGTATTTTATTGTAGCATTTTGTTTCAATTATATTATTATTCTTATCTATTATTTTGAAGATATTGACATGTATGTTGGGGATGACCCTGTTGATTAAGGTTGGTTGTCATTGATGTCAATCCTTGAAGAAAGCCCTGCAACACAAAGGTTTGGGTAATGGACCCAAGATTGTTTGATGTAAATATGACTCATTATTGTCTTGTCATGGTTGATAAGAAGTAAATATGGATGAACTCCAAATTGGTCACCTTATGGTGAAAGCCCTCACGGGAAGACACTTTGTCGAGTAAGAGAACCCATGCTTAATTGTGGAATAATGAGATGAAGGACAATGAATTTGTCAGCGAAACTATCCTATATGGATAGTTCTTGTCATGCCATTTCTGGTGGTATGTGGAATGCCACATAAATCCTCACAGTTAGAGAGTTATGACCATGTGAAGTTGGAGAACCCAGGTTTGGGTAATGGACCCAAGTTTGTTTGATGGATAACGGTTTTATTTTTTCTATATTTGAATGTAATACTATTCTATATGTATATTACAAGCCATTCCATTTTTGGTGGTATGTGGAACATCACATAACTTCTCACGGTTTGAGAGTTATGGCCTTACGAAGTTGGAGGACCCTCATATGTCATTTAGAAGCCCCAAA
>SNQJ01S0073935.1:72193-83395 GCA_010110895.2 Picea sitchensis | reverse complement strand
AATATTTCCTAAAAAAAAATTTAAAGTATGGATAATTATTTTATCCTAAGTTCTAAAGTTGGGGACAAGTGGACCAAAGTAACTTCTAATAGAACAAGTGTCAAGTTGGGGACATGCATTCATATCGTGGGGGAACTTATCTCATTGGGAGACTTCTCACTGATACCTTAGCAGCAGCCGGATGACCATTATTTGAACAAGGAATTCCACAAAGAGTTCACAATGATTCTCCTCCACACTCAGTTATCCAGTGAATGATTCCATGACCATTTCACTCATGCATTCTGTCATCCTTGAGACAACCATTTCACCATTCTGGAGCCTATTTCCATAGCCCTTTTGGTTGGTGTACCTGGTTAGCTTGGAGCAGGATTGAAGAAGCGAGTTTTCAAGCCCGTGAGTAATTCTCTGAGTGAGAGAATTTCTAGGGATTGATTCTTAAAGGTGCTAGACTGCAGCTACAACGCTCTGAGACTTTTGGTCCATCCTGTTGTTGAAGCCCTAGAAGGGAAGTGGGGAAGTCAAGGTACTGTTGAGCAGAGAAGGGGAACACTTCCTTGGGTGGGACAGGCATGTGGAGAATGAGAGGTTGTAGGTTGTTAGTTGAGTGAGCACCTGAGACAGAGTCTTTCCTGTTGTCCATGAGCCTTAGCCTGGATAGGAACCCTTTACCCTGGGTGGAGTTTAGTCCCAGCTCGAGGATGACTCACTGTTGAGAGTGATGAACAGTGTATTCTATGGCTTGGAGGTTCGTGGATGGTTTGTACGCAGTTGATGACAATATTTCCAAGATAAGTACCAGTTGTATGATAAAAATGATATGTTGCTTGTTATTTACATGCCTATGTTACGGTTATAATATATGTGATTATAATTGCTTGTATGTTTATGGGTAATTCTCTGTAATTGTTGCATATATGTAGCTATTGTTATTTTAGTATAAAAGTTGTATGTTACAAAAAGTAATTGTTTGTTTATGTTTATATGTAAAGATTCCAGGAGCGTTTTGTATGTATATGTCTTAGTTGCATGCAGTTTTAAGAGTAAATTTATGTGGCATTGCTCAGTTGACTACTGGGTATGCTACTGTATGTTTCACAGTATGGGAATGAAAGCATTCCCTAGAGTAGCATGGCCTAGCCTGAAGGCTGGGAATGTTACCGGTTGGTGTCATAGCATGAGTGGATTCTCTGGAGTGGCATAACCCATCCTGTGGGTGGTCGGGGGGGATGTTACAGCATGGGATGAAGTACAATCAACTTTGGGAAGAGCGAGAGTTAAGAAAACAAGGGAGAAGAAGGGAAATTCATATGCAGAATAGAGATGGTTTTACATGCATATTTTGGGTAGAAAGAGGGGAGTTGAGTGTTTGGAAGAGAACCATCCACGATATGCTTGAGGATAACCAAGGTTTGGCTTTTTTTTTGTTGAAAATGTGTTGTGCGTGCCTGTAAAACAAGCTGTAAGACTGTATTTCATTTTCTTGATGAAGAAATGGCTCAAGAACCTTGTGAAGGCTATTGTGAACACTCCTAAAGTAGATGAGAGATTATTGACCAACTATGTGCACTAGAAGCCCTAATAAATGAAGGGTACATCCCGATGGATTATGTGTAGTGAAGGGGGTACATTCTTTGGGTTGTGCAGGTTGTGGGGAAGAGAGAACTGGTTGATTGGAACTGTTGTAGGGGTAGAACCTAGGTTTGGGGTTGTTTTCTGTGGAGAGTGGATAGCCAGAGGGTGAGATATTCTTGTGGACTCATAGCCTCAGCTCAGGGGTGGCCTGCTATTGAGAGAAAATGGACAGCAGAGCCTATGGTTGGGAGGTTCGTCCTTTGTACACAACTAGTTAGTTATATTTTATAAACAGATAAGTGTTATGTTGTTTTATTATGATATTCCTCTGTGTAAATGGTAAATATGAATGATGTGTGTTTTTTGTTTTCTTACTGGATGCATTCATGGTTTATAAATGTTGTAGATGCATGGGTAAATCAACATATTGTTTTTTTAATTTGTATCGTCCTACTGCCCCTTGGTTTTCTTTTATATGTAAGGATCATTTTTAAATTCATATTTAGTAGGAAAGGTCATTTTTTTCATGGAGGGACTCAGCTTGGGGGATAGGTACATTATAGAGTGGTATCATATATGTAGGCTACAACATCGGGCCTACAAGGGCTTGCTGCATGGAAACAAGAAGTTGTTTGGACAATATTTTCTTTAGGGTGAAAACTATTTCTACAAGATCGCATCGGAGAATAGAATATTGTGGTTCAACACTGCCATTTTACCCATGGAAACCATGTTCAAGTGATTCCTCATGTCCCTAGATTTCCATCGATCTCTCATTTGCTCGATTCAGACACCATAATCATGATTTATTCCTCCTAAAAGATAACTTTCAACAATCATCGATCGATCCTCTGTGTGGATCCCCAACCATCGAATGACAATCTACGTTTTATTTTATCCCGCATGCATTTGGGAGGGATTGAATAACTAATTTATAATCAATAGAGAACCCTATGTTACTTGTGCATGAAGCACAAAGAGCCATGGAACCCTACAGAGCTTACATGTAGTGTAACCTTTTGGCTACAACCTCAATGACCTATCATTATAACTAGTCAGCTCCTAGTAAACCGTCATACCTACCATTAGTTAACATGTGTTAGGTCCAATAGCCACCATGTATCATTGTAAGAGTGGTGTAGAGGTTAGAACCCCACTAGAAATTCCACCAATCAGACCCAAAATCACTTAGGGATGAAGGGGGAAGGAAGGCTTTCTATCCCAGTGCCTAGTGGACTAGTGGTCAAAGTAGAGTCATGGGTGTTCTCATCGATGGTCAGTGGCTTGATGGTTAGTTATCTATTGGGGGTGTGTTCTTATCAGTGGATTGTGTTGATATCCTAGGGTGGTCGGTGGAAAGTGGTAGGCAGAGATCCATATGGAAGTTTTGGAGGGAAAACTACTACCCAGTGAACTAGACTAGAAGCATATAGAAGTAGAAGAGGGAAAATCATTTCCTGGTGACCGGTAGCCAAAGCATGAAAACTAGACCAGACTGGAGGCATACATAAGTGCTCCTTGGATCTTGAATAATTATTTCCAAAAATTGTGGGTGAAAGTTGGATCTTGGTCGCAAACGATAGAGTGAGGCATGCCATGGAGTTTGAAGATATTACCCATAAAAAAATGAGACACTGTGGATGCTATGAACAGGTTTTGGAGAGCATAGAAATGAGCATATTTGGAAAGTAGATCTACTATAACCATGATGATTGACTTATTTCCCAATTTGGGTAAGATGAAAATGAATTCCATAGAAATATCAGTCCCTATAGCAGGTGGAATAGGGATCGTTTGGAGTGTGCCTAGAGTTTTTACTATTTATCCCTTATTGCATTGACAAGTATCGCATTCAGTCACAAAGGTGCAGATGTCCCATTTCATTCCTTCCCAGAAAAAAAGAACGTTTGACTCATCCATAGGTTTTGTGAAATCTTGAATGCCCAATTGTGGGTGAAGCATGAAGTTTAGAGAACATAGTATATTTAAGGTGAGACTTTTTCTTAAATACAAATGCCCTTTATAGTGAAGCTCCTCATTGTGCCAAGAGTATACCAGAAAGGCCTAAGGATATTGTTGCAATTGTTGGATCAAGCTAGAAAGTTTGGGATATTGCAACCATTCCTAGAAAACTACTTGTATCCAATCTAATACAATGAAAGAGAGGGAAAAGAGGGACCCTTCTTCTTCATATTTTCTTGAAAGAGAATCAACAACCACAATTTCTTTGCCTTTCTTGTAAATGATCTCATGATCATAACCAAAAATCTTGGTTACCCATTTTTGTTTCTATGGGAATGAAATTTGTTTTTCCAAAAAATACTTGAGGCTATGATGATTGGTTTAGTTTGGAAGCATTTCCCCAATAGATAAGGATGCCAAAGAGCCACTGCATGAAAAATAGATAATGTTTCCTTTTCATAGGTAGATTTTCCCAAATGGTTCTTTGAAATTTGTTTACTAGTGAAACAAAAGGTCTGCCATCTTGCATGAGGACTACCGCAATTCCTTTCCCTGAAGCATCACATTTCAGGAAAAAATTCTTGGTGAACTTAGGAAGTTCCAGAACATGATTCTTTCACATAGCCTCTTTCTAGGCTTGGAATGATTGATCAAATACAAGAGTCCAATTGAAAGCATTCCTTTTAATAAGAGTAGTAAGAGGAGCGACAATTTTACCATAATTATGAACAAACTTGCGATAATAGCTTGTTAAACCTAGGAAACCACACAAACTCTTAATATTTTTAGGGTGATGCTAATCCTTCATAGCTTCAATTTTTTTAGGATCCACATGTACACCATTCTTGCTAACAATATGACCCAGGAACTCAACTTCAGAGGCTCCAAAAGAACATTTAGACCGTTTGAGAAAAAAATTGTGCTCAGACAGTAAGTGTAGGAATCGAACCACATGGGCGAGATGGGATTTGCAAGTGTTGGCATAGGGGCATACCTAGGGTTCAACGCTTAAAAACACACCAACAAAACCCTAACTACTGACCCTTTCATAAACACATGCAAAGCAAGAGAAGTCTCAATCGATGTAGAAGCAGGGGGGGTTATAGGATGCATGTGTCTATAACCAGGTCGAGACACGATTCTGTGATAAGAGCACTTCACAGAATATTCTATTAACACTTAGGAAGTGAACATGCATTAGTTTATTAACCTAATTAACTCTGTAGAGCATAATCAAAGACAGATAAGTGCAGTAACAACAAATGATTATGCACCCTGAGAAGTTAGCAGTTAGCACTATGAGTTAAATCTATCATTCATATACCCTTTAACACAAGTAAAGTACTTAAGAAAAAAAGCATATATATTCATTACGCATCATAATCAAAGAACTAAGTAAATGCATAATAGAAATAACACTGCACAAAGCAAACTATGAGACACCAGATATACGTGGTTCACCCCAAGGTGGGGCTACGTCCACAAACCACTTCACCTATTTATTATTCACCAAAATATTACATCCAATCACTCTTGTGCACTAAGCCATAGAGTCGAACTTCACACAAGACAAGAGATTTGCACACTAAGCACTAGATCCTCCTTCTTTGCCTTCCAAAACTAGATCAAATGCACAGAGAAACAATCTCTTATCACAAAACTTAGCACCTCAAGCACTAAGCACAATCTACAAAATTACAGTCAAGCACAAAGCCTCGACCACATACATTCCTTCGCACTGAGATACTGAACTTCTTCGCACATAGCACTACTCCTTCTACAATACATTTCTCTTATTTATACTTTACAAAATATTACAATAAGGCCTAAACATCGGGAAAACCCATGGGCCGACATCCCATAAACCCGTTACAAAACCCATAGGACCCCTTACTGGGTCCACATAACCCTCAAAATAGGTGAGATCTGTGATCTCAGCTCCTCCTAGGCACTCCTACTTTGACCAGAATGTCGAAGTCCAAAAGTGGTCCAAAACCTCCAAAACTGACCAAAGTTTCCCTAAAACTTGGTCGAGGGCCAACAACCCCCCAACACTCACCTGTGACTCATCCTAAGTCACTCAGGTCCGGAAAATGCTTCTTCAAAATCCTTGAGCTTAATTTGAGCTGCCTCGATTTGTTGCCTCGCCTGAGCCTCCTACTCAATGAGCTCCTGGACTATCTGCTCTGTAACAGGCCCTTCTAGGCATTGTTCTACTGCTGCAACTACTTGATCTAACTGTGAACCCTGGACATCAATCTCCTCAAACAACTTGCAATCTTCATCCTATATAGGTTGTAACTTCTGTGTTACTTCCATCACCTTACCCTGGAGGGAAGTGATATGATGTTGTACTGTGCGCTACTCCTGGGATCTCTTCATCCTTTCCACTACTATGAGTAGCTTCATGTGTGCCTATAATCAAAATTCTTGTTGTTGCACCTCCTGTAACTGAGCCTCTATATTCTTTAACTCTATATCCTCAATGAGGTGTTCATACATCTGGGCACTTCTGACGGTTATATAACTTCTCTAGGGAGAAGTCCAAATCTGTGCAGACCTGTTGTTCCAGCAAGGTTCAAACCCTGTGAACCTACCTTCTGCGAGGTTCCAGTCTGCAAAGTCTTCCATCTGGTTTCCTTAACTTCTTGTATCTTTTCCAACTTATCCTTCTTTTTATGGAGCTTCCTTGCCTTCTTTATTGTTATCTGAGTATCTTGAACTGTTTCTGGAATCATCTTTCCATTTTTATTCTAATCTTCCCCTAGCGTAGTGGCTTCACACTGGTGAGGTACCCTCAAAGGTTATGAAGTTAATATCCCTTTTCTTAACACTTCCTGAGTGGGAACACTTCTCTCTTGGATAGATAGGTCCTTCAAGCCTTCTTGCATTCTTTCAATCTTGAAAGCTAATTCTTTCACTTTATGTCCCTCCTGCGTTGTTAATTTGCTTAGTTTCTTCGACTTATCCTCTCATTCTTCTCTTAGTTGTTCTACTTTCCTAGCTATGAAATCCCTTAATTATTGTTTTTTCTTTCCTGTAGCTTATTCCTCTTCTTTCCTTCTGATATGATCCTTCTCAATCCAAGTCTTACCTAACAAAAGTGGGAAAGGGGCGTTGTCCTCAACAAACCTAATGACTTCAAATTCTTCTTCAGTCAATTTTCCATGAACAATAATAGGTACAATAGTTACTCTTCCACATAAAGTTATCATCTTTCCCTTAAAAAAACCTATCCTTCCTAAATAAGGTACCACAGTAAGTTTTCTCAAAGTTTCCCAAGTTTCTTTTGCCATAATATTCACTTGTGTTTCTTCATCCAAGACTATACAGTCTATGTCGAAGTCTTTTATTCTTGCACTTATGCGTTGTTTTTCTTTCAGGCTTTCTAGTAAACTAACATCTTTATGAAAATCCATCGTTTCTTCCAATTGTAATAACATATTCTGAACTTCCCCTGACCTTTTCTCTTTATGACTTTCTAACATACCCTTAGTCTCTTGACTCTTTTCATAATTTTCTTGTCTTATGTCCCTCCCTTCAACTTTAGCAATAATCCTTAGACAATCCTCAACCTCATGACCAACAACCTTAAAACAAAGACAAATAGGGCCTACCCCAAGGCATTCCTTAGCAAGATGTCCCAACCTTCTACAATTATAACACAAAGTCAATCCTCTTTTCCTCTTAAATGTTCCCCAATCTTTTCTGTACTGCACACTTCCTGTAGGATCATAGTACTGAACCTGCAATCTGCAAAAAATATTTCTAGGTTCTTGCATCCACTTATCAGTCCAAAAACTCTTTCTATGCATAGGAATAACATATCTTTCTTCCCCCGGATGGGGTTCCAGTGGAGTACATGCGTTGAGAGGCACAACCAAAAGAGTTCCTCTGTGGCACCAACCACGTGATGACTGGATGCCACTCCTTCCCACCTGCTCCATGCCATTAAGTTCAACTCGTTCGAAGTAGGGAGCCATTAATCTCAGTGCACCCTTCTTTGTCTTCTCTTCCTCTCAAAGGACTTTCACCTTCTCTCAGCCTTTACCTTATGTGTGCGGTTATTTATGGCACTCCACCAGCTCCCTAGCCTATTTGAATGGCTTCAACAGCTCCAAATGGCTCATTCCTTCCTGGTTGTTTTTCTCAACGCTCGGCCTCCTGCCTAACTACTCCCTGCTCTGCTTTTGTTTTTTCCTGGTCCATTCCTAGATCACTCTCGATCCCTCTATTTCTTGAAGACACCTTGGCTCCGAGGGAAGTCTAAACGTGGGTCGACTTGGCACCCAAACCGACCCCACTTGGTCCCCCATCCCCCACCTATGCCCTCCCTCTCATCCTCCTCCCTGTCGACCACCTTGTCATCCTCCCTGGCACAATCGACCCAAATCCCTACTCATCTACCGCCCCTATCTGCATCCCTGGCCAACAGAATGGAGGGGCTATATTTCTCAGCGATCTCTTTGGATTATAACCCGAGACCTTCAAGCAATTTGGCCTCTACTTCTCTCCCAGGCCCTTTGGTTCCTCCCAACTCTCCAACCTCATAGTCGCTATAGGCAATTCAAAACTCATGTCATCCACCCCATTCTCGAGTTGACTCCAACTTGGACCTAGATTACGATTGACAATCAAATCTTGCATTATTGCAGGCCCTGGTTTTTGACCTATGATGGGATATGAATGACCTTCACTTTCAATTGGAGATCTTGGATGGAAAATCCTCTCATCTCCTGCAATTTCTCTCCGCAATGCAGGGTGATCCCCACTTCCCAACAGAGGTAGCCCAAGCAGCACCAGCCCACACAGTGGAAAATCTGGCACCAGTGTTGGCACCTCATGGAGCTTTGGTCCACACCGAGCCAGACCACAACGAGCAAGGGATTCTATCTTGGTCGCTTGAGGTAGAGAAGGAAGAAGTCCAGAAGGAGGATGGCTAGAAGGAGAAGAACGTGTCACCACAACCAAAGGATGCCATGAAACTAGATGGGACACCGGTCGAGGAGGAACCGCCTCACCCCGGGGACCCAACATTCGACACCTTCTTTGTGGCCATGTGGCCACACTATAGCCCATATCGATGACATGTGTGATGCCCTGTTCTGTGCATGGCCACCTTTTGGCTTTGTTTTGTTTCATGCATGGACACCTCTTAGCTTTGTTCTGTCTTACTTTATGCATGGCCACCCTTTGGCCCTCTTTTGTTTATGGTTGTCATGGTTTACAATCTGGATAGTTGTATAGGCCTCCGTTGGGGGCTAGAATTCTGAACATTACTAGTGATAGTAGTAGTTTATGCCTTCAATTTTGAGGCGGTTTGGCTAGCTTAGATGGTTTCCCTCTGGGGCAGCTCAGTGTTTACAACTTGAAATCATGCAAATTATGTGTACTCTTGGATTTTGACAAACTTTTATAAAATTCTCACTTAAAACAAAAAAAAAACATATCTTTCTTCATTTCTATTAAATTTACTTAGATCAACTCTTTCTTTCAACTGCGCCCTAGCCTACAGACTAGAACAAAATCTATTAAACATACTTAAATTCATTCTTTCAAAACAAAAATTTTCACTTATCTTCCTCTTACCAAAGCACAAAGCTTGCCTCTTTTATAATCTTACCTCTCTTCTTCAGAACAACTCACTTTCTTGGCACAAAGCTTCACAATTCAAGTAGAGTACTGTGCACTTCAACAACAGACCTACACACAGAGATTTTATTTTTCTTTACTTAAGTTCCCAGCAATCATAGTTCCAGGTCTCGACATTGGAACCATTTTTTGGCACAGGGCTAGACCCAGGGTTCAACGCTTAACAACACACAAAACAAAACCCGACTACTGTCCCTTTCGGCAACACCTGCAAAGCAGGTGAAGTCTCACCCGAGGTAAAAGAAGGGGGGGTTGCAGGACACAGGTGTCTGTAACTAGGATGGGACACGATTCTGTGATAAGAGCACTTCGCAGAATATTTTTTTAATGCTTAGGAAGTGACCATGCATTATTTTATTAACCTAATTAACTCCGCAGACCATAATCAAAGACAGATAAGTGCAGTAACAACAAATGATTATGCACCATGAGGACTTAGCACTTAGCATTGTGAGTTAAATATAGCATTCATCTACCCTTTAACACGTTACACAAGTAAAGTACTTAAGCAACAAAGCATCTATATTCTTTAAACATCATAATCAAAGCACTAAGCAAATGCATAATAAAAATAACATTGCACAAAGAAAACTATGAGACACCAGATATACGTGGTTCACCCCAAGGTGGGGCTACGTCCACAAACCGCTTCACCTCTTTATTATTCGCCAAAATCTTACATCCGATCACTCTTATGAACTAAGCCACAGAGTCGAACTTCACACAAGACAGGAGATCTGTGCACTAAGCACTAGATCCTCCTTCTTTGCCTTCCAAAACTAGATCAAATGCACAGAGCCACAATCTTTTATCACAACACTTAGCACCTCAAGCACTAAGCACAGTGTACAAAATCACAATCGAGCACAAGGCCTTGACCACATACATTCATTCGCACTGAGCTACTGAATTGCTTCGCACATAACACTACTCCTTGTACAATACATTCCTCTTGTTTATACTTTACAAAATCTTACAATAAGGCCTAAACATGGGGAAAACCCATGGGCCGACATCCCATAAACCCGTTACAAAACACATAAGACCCCTTATTGGGTTGACATAACCCTCAAAATAGGTGAGATCCGCGATCTCAGCTCCGCTTGGGCGCTCCTACTTCGACCAGCGTATCGAAGTCTGAAAGTGGGCCAAAACCTCTAAAACTGACCAAAGTTTCCCCAAAACTTGGTCGAGGGCCAACAACAAGTTTGACTATAGATGAGGATATCATCAAAGAAAACTAAGACAAAATGAAAGAGGAAAGGACATAAGACATGATTCATGAGACTTTGAAAAGTGGAAGATGCACTACACAGGCCAAAGGGCATGACCAAGAACTCATAGTGACCCTCATGAGTTCGAAAGACAGTTTTGGGAATATCTTCTTCTTTCATACATATCTAGTGGTATCCAAAACAAATATCAAGTTTGGTAAAGTACTGAGAACCACTCAATTCATCCAAAATGTCATTAATGATAGGAATGGGAAATTTGTTTTTGATTTTTATTTTTTTGAGGGCATGAAAATAAGGGCGTCGTAGAGGGTGGGTGGCTCCATAGAAAAAAAAAGTCTTAGAAATGATATATACCATGATTATTAGGGGGAAGAGAGGAATCCGGTTGGATAGGTCCCAAATAAGGATGTTGGCAGACCACTATACTTATTAATTTACCTCCCCAAGCTTTTAGGATCACATTGCCAATATTAAAATCAATAATAGTTATTTACACGGTACAACATTATGATTGTGTTTTACTTGTTGTAGCACAATTATTAATGCCCTGTAAGCCTACCATCCCTTGCACTAAACCACAACAGAATTTAGAAGACTCAACATCATTAATTACCAAAAACTAAATCAATGATAAAGCTAATATTGAACAAGATAATGATCGTAATAGATTTTATGTCATGCAATGACCTAAACTATCAAAATTACCTTAATCAACAATTTCAAGAGGTTATTCATCTCTATGCATAATAAACAAACTGTGTATTCGATCCTCTTATAA
>SNQJ01S0073935.1:52292-67457 GCA_010110895.2 Picea sitchensis | reverse complement strand
GTTATACACAAAGATAATAATTTTAGGAATGTGGGTTGGATTAATACCCATGAATAATTCCCCCTTGGACCCCTCTCTCTTGTGGAATCATATCCCCTCATCGTTCTTCATCTCTTCGTATCACAACCAACGATTATTACTTTATTTATTAATTAATCAATGTTCATAACATGCAATTCGACCCCTGACCACACTAAATCAATATGGGCTCTTTGCCCTAACGCATCGAATTACCAACCTAATTCACATTTATACAATTACATTATAATTCATCGGGATTAGAACCAGGGATGTTACATCCCCTCCTCCTTATTTTTGCACTGTCCTCAGTGCACAACACCCTGTAGGTGTAATTTCATTTTACAATTCTGTCTCCTTGGCCAATAATCAACATATAGGCTCTCTGGCCCAGAATTACACATGTATTCCATCCTAACAAATTACATAGGCACTCTGACCCTAATACCACAGATACATAGGCACTCTAGCTCCAAAAATCATAAATACAAAGGAACCCTGGCCCAAAATATATATTGTTGGGCACAACCTATTTTGAGAAGAAAGTCCATTTTGAGTGCAGACCTAATTTTGGAGAAAAACAGCTGGTAGGAAAAGTAGCATGCATGAGGAAAAGAAACATGCATGCAAGAAGAGAAACATGTGTAGCATGCATGCAGTTAGACCTAACCATGATAGGGTTAGGGTTTTGGAAAATGATTGTAATGGATATAAGCCTAGAAATTAGTATAAATAAGAGCCTAGGAGGTCTAGGTGAGGGGGTTCAAGAGTTAGTCAATTCGATGCTATTGAGAAGCGAGAGACTGTTGATTGTAATAAGGTTGTAGAAGAGTGCAAGGCCCTATTTAACAAATCCTAATAAAATTCATAAATTTAAACATAAAATTTCTTTCAACGTATAAGCAATTTCATTATTTAGCATATAAGCATATTCAACGGCATGATGATAACCGCCTAACACAGTGTAATAATGAAAATACATACCTCTGACTGATGCTATTTCTGTCGGTCCAAGCTGAAGTTGAAACTCTGATCAAGCTGCTCTGCCCAAACTCTGCCCAATACCGAATCTTTCCCCCCTGCCAGCTAGGAATAGAGCCTATCTGACTCCCTAGCTCCAGGATTCCATGAGGATCTCTGGCCCCCGATACCAAAACTCCTAGCAACCGATGCTCTCCTGTAACAATCCACCAAACTCCAAACTAGAAAAATACAGTGCCTAATCTCAAAATAATGCTTCCTTCCCCAAAAAAAATCAAAAGTCCCCCCTCTCGAATCCCTCTGCCCCCTCATATCCCCCTTCCATTCACCGCCTCCTCACTTCATTCAATGCCATCCACCTTATCCCTCCATTTAATGTCTTATCCCTCCATTCAATGCCTTATCCCTCCATATGTTAAGTTTTTTCTATTAAATAAATTAAAATTGTTAAACTTTAATTCGTTACCCAAACATTAAACGAGTTAATTAATTAATTAACATACATTAAACAATAAATAAATAAATAATATTATGAATTAAATAATAATTATTTAACTAATACACATTAGGACAATTAATTATTTAATTAATTAAACTTAATAAACCTTAATTGTTCCTCTGTATTTTCTATCAGCAAATACAAGACCTGCAAGCTACTTGGATAATTGTATCTTATATCCTTTCAAGGGTGTTTCCATTATTTTCTTCTACTGTAAGAAAGATAAGATTCATCGTATGTTGATGCCTCATTTTGTTTAATAGTCTTGTAAGTTTTCTACCATATCATTTGATTTTAATATCGACTCAGATGACAAAACATGACCTTTGTTTTGTTCTGACATTAATTCCATTTGAGGATAAAACTCTTATATAACTAACGAAATAAAAAGCATATTTCAAAACTTTCCTTTATAATCCCGATGCCTTGACATTACTCTTTGAGCCTTATGTGTAATCTCAGGAACAACACATGCAGTATTCGTTAATGATCAAATCCTTCATAATAGGATTCAATCTAATTTCTTCACCTAGTCCTAGTTCATCTGTAGATTTTGTGTGAAATTTTGTTTCCAGCATTTGCACAGCATGCCTTTCTTTGTTCTTAATTGATAGTTTTGTCATACTATTCGAATTTCCCGGTTCACTGAAGGCCGTTGGATCTTTCTTCTCCATTTCCTCTGGTTTTCCTGAAAACAGGAGCCTATTTCTCTCAACTGTACAAGAATTGGACGAATGATTCAATTTGTGGTTATCCTGCTCTGGACTAAAACGTCAATTACCTGAAATCGAGTAATTTCAATTGTGTTTTGAGTAACAGTCGCCATTGAGTGATAATCATGGGATACTGACGAAATTCCTTATAGGGGTAGCGGCTTATTGTGTCTGACCATCGATTTCCAATGATGATTCTTTAAAACGGTTATTTGGCGGCACTTACTTGGCATTGCACAGAGGAATGTGCCCAAATAAGTGTCTCGAGATGATTTGACTGGCCATCAATATTCCATTCCACATGTGACCCTTGGATTTAACACATTTAATGAAATTTGACACATGGTTTCGAGGTATGATTGAGTGGTTTCGATTTCACCTGCTTCTCCCCTCGAAATGCATTTGGTGGCACGATGTGATCTCGAGACGAAACTATGGTATTCTTATCGGCCCACTTTCAAAACATTAACCTCTATGCTAGTTCTCGACCCGATATGCTCCTTGGAGGTTGATATGTAGCATCCACGATCTGTGACCCAATGGGTCCCATCAACTTCACACTTTCTCTAGACTTAGCCCCGTCCGCTAGATATGGCCTTGTCCTCCAGTTTATCACACCTCTACACCGATTTATCCTCTTTCTAAGTCCCGAAACTTGGATTCCATATAAAAAAATTTATAGTGATAACATGGGATCCAACTGGGGATGCTATCCTCCTTGCGAGGTAACAAAGAACAATAGACCTTGTGCCTTATCCATTGGAGCTTCTCTCACAACAGGTGTGTGCTATACCTTGACTTGTCACCAATGTCCGTTGAAAACTGAATTTTGCACACCGCTCTCACTTGGAGGTTGAACGTTGGATATACTGCTAACATATAACTGAACACTTTATTTGGAGACCTAAACTTGAAAATGCTTGATCCAAAAGCTTATTCACACCTATCTACCCTAACTGCTGAAATGAACTGCCAATCAAGTGAAATCAAAATGACAATGCATCCATGCTATCATTTTATCTACTACTTGTTTATTTTGCACATGCTTGCTCCAAATCCTCTTTAGTGATAATCCATTCGAGAAGTTATATATGAGTTCAAATCTCAGAATTTCAAAAACATTGGGATTGTTTACTATTTCCAACAAAAATACAAATGGATCCTCTAAAACATGCATAAAACAATAATCATGTTTCACTTCTTCCACTGCATTCCTCTTTTCATGTAATTCAACCTGTTGATTACCACAAAAAGGCTGAAAAATATGTTGATACTGCTGGAAATAACAATCTTCTAAATAAGAAGACAGTGTTGGTTGAAATGAAACCCCTAGTGGCAAGTAATTTGTATCTAACACTGATGTCGATTGGCCATCATATCCATCTTTAATCTTACAACCCACCATAAGATGTAAATTATGATTGTTAAAACTTTCCATATAACATGCCATAGGGTCATGAAACATATGAGAAAATATTTATTTTTGATGAATCAAAACAGAAGGATAGGCCACCCTCACCAGTGTTTGTTTTTTTTCTCTACTTATTCAGTCTTAGAACCATAATCTTCAAAGGAATCAAGTAAAACAATTTCTTCTTTATGATCTTTCTGCATTTCTAATTGAATCATGTCATACATTGTTTTATTGCTTCCTTGAAATTCTATGTCATTTTTTTGTTCATTTCTCAAAGTCTCCATAGGTGGGGTCTCAGAGCCTTCATACACGTCCAAGTCACTTACAATTTTAACAACTACATCATTCACAGGGGAAGAAAGACAACTTTGAAACACTTTGTTTTGCTGGAAATCTAGTTGAATACCTTCATCAATTTCATAAGAAGAAAAATGACTTTGAACAACAAAATGGAATGCAAAGGAATGCATCCTTCATTGGCAGATCTATTTCTTTCTGATTCAAAAATTTCTTCATTTTCTTCATTGATCTCATATGCACATTTTTCAATTTCTTTGGATTGTTGAACACACTCATTTTCAGGTTCATCTTTGACCAATGGCTGAAATTTTGAACTGACAATACCTTCTATATAATAAGTAAGGGAGTCATCAAACACACAACAATATTGTTGCAATTTCTTGTCAATTTGTTTCAGTCAATCAGTGTGATTTGGCATCGACACACATTCATTTGCTTCAATGATGATTTTAGCATTTTCTTTCAACAATTTAAATGAAAAAAAGCATAAAGGTAAAGAATTTCTTGCAGTTGTTTCAGTGCTTTCTTATTTGCAACTGTGATATGTAGGCTGATTTCTCTCATTACACTGATGAAAAAGGAACATTTTATGATAGATAACATGTAGTTGGTTGTTCTAGGAATTCAACATCATAATCATCATTGTATTCATCATATACAGGCAAATCAACAACGTCTGCAATGTCATATAACAAGAAAAATATTGGGACATCAACCCGTTCTTCAACAAGCTAATTTGCAAACTCATCTTCTTGACTATCTACAAATCAATATATGAAACAATTAGCTCCATGTTTATCATGGGGTGGGTCAGAAGATACATAAGTGCCCTCTCTTTCAATAAGTGGAATATAATGCTTTGCAAAATCATTAGCATTTAAAACTTCAAGAGTACTTATGATATTATCAATTTTATGCTGAAGATTCCAATCAATTGTTCTTTGTTCATATTCACTTTCATGTCCTGGAACATCCAACCCCTCATTTAGAATATGTTCATATGCTTGGATATTATGTTGAATCTCCTAAGCATCAATAAATATTTATTGTAAGGTCTTAGGTCTTCTTTCCATCGGGAGGAAAGACAAATCTGGGTGAAGAGTAGTGACATACTAGAGCATGGCAATAGCTTCAGTGGGTTGAATTTCTTTGGGCAAATCATAATAAATACTGGAAAACCTTCTACTGAATATAGAAATAGTTTCATTTCTCTGCCTCTTCAATGCATAGAATTTTGTAAGTTGTAGATCCAAAGATTTCTTCTTGCCCCAAAACTTCAAAAAAACACCCTTTAATTCTTCCCATGATATAATTGTCTTTGGTTGCAAATGTTTAAACCATTCTTTGGTATCTCCTTTCAAGGATTTAGAGAAGGCCCTCATACAAACATCATCATGGTCAATCTCAAAAAAATATATAAAATGGTCAAATTCTTGGATGTGTTTCTCAGCTGTGATGGAACTAGGTTCTCCATGAAACAAAAGTAGGTACTTATAGTGATTTGGAGGAAAATCATGAAGAATGTGAGGTAATTTCAAGGGTCTGTATCTATGCTTAGTCTTGGAGGGTGTTGGATCAAGTACAAGAGGTGAAATATTAGCCTTAGTTTCATGAGGCTCATCAACTTGGTCATGGTTATCACATGGCTCAGATGGGATATTTTGATCAAAATCGGTGATAAACATAGGAGATATTTGTATAAATTTAAGAGGAGGATATACAATTTCAAGATTATCATGATCATTATTTGCATGTAGCAGGTAAAGAAAAATTTGTTTAGCATGTTCGGGAAAAGACAAAAGGTAACTAATAACAAAAAATATTATGTCTTGGAAAAAACTCAACTTTAGGTACTTGTTTTTTCCCATGATGTTCTTTCATACATCTGTCAAGGGATCTCATCCTCCAGTGGAGCCCCTGAAGCTTGAGTGGAGTCGCCAATAAAATATTCAGGCTACTGAGTATTTGGGCAGTGGATTTGCCATGAAAATTTTGAATTCTAGATTCTTGAAAAATGGAGTCATCGGGTGAATGATGTACAAGCTTTCTGTGTCTAAATAATTTTCACCATCTGTACTCATATTTCAAATTTGTGATTTCTCCCAGGGAATATTTCACCTTCATTCCCCGATAGAAATGCCAGAATGTTAGCACTCTATACATTTGTTTGGTTGATGAAAAAATGACAGATCTAATTGTTTCAACCAACTTTAGGATGGACTCTGACCCTTCCAATTAGAGAGGGCTCTCTAAGGCATATGGAAATTGAAAATTCTCAAAATATTTGGCAATGCACACACAAAGGTCAAACTCTGCAATAGGGTAAATTCTAAAAGTGGTAGGACAAAACAAGAGAGCAGGGCCATTGGGAAATGGGGTCAATTCCTAAAATCATCTGAATATTTATAAGTTGTGTATTCCAGAGGGAACAGAGGCAAAATAAGTATGATGTTCAGCCAAATAATTAATATGAGATGGTAGAGGAAAAGAAAGGAAAGACTACTATCAACAAGAGGTGTCTAATAGAGGGCGAATCTATTGGTATAGAGTTAGAAGAAGAAACATAAAGGTTGGTTGTTGAAAACAGAGAACCACTCAAGGGTGAATTCCGAACTAGAAACCAATAAACACACGACAAGTATAATGAATATGAGAAAGAGCACCAGGAAGGTGATTTCTTTCTTTTGCCTAAAGATTATCGCTAGTAGAAAAACAAATTCATGAACATGAAATACAAGAAAACATATTGAACATCAACATCATGATGAATCTCAGTTATCTAAGAAAACCATCTCTACTTATATTAAAATTCACAATAAATTACAAAGTTATCCTGCTACAAGGGCAGACCCTTCTTCGGATAGTTGAACCATTCATTTATGTTTTTAACAATATATATAGATAAATTACATATGGGATCCAAAATGGGTCATCTTCTCCAAGATTCCAAAAATAGATATCGATTGCAGAGGGAGTAACGTACCAAAACTGAACCCCTACTTTCTAGGGAACGTTACAAACATAAAACTAAATTTTTTTAGATCTTTACCCTGAATGCTACTTGTCTGCATCATCACAAGATTCCCTAAAATATACTCAATTTGGCTTGCAATTTATTTCAGTTTTGCAAGCTCTTACATTACAGTGTCAAGCCAACCAAGCTGGTTTTCTTCGGTAGCTTCGACCGTTCCATCTTTAGTCTCCTTCTTCCATCTCTTGCTTCTTTTACTCTTTCCATCTTGCATGTAGTATTTTTTAATGATCAAATCCTTCATAATATGATTCAATCTGATTTCTTCACTTGATCCTGGTTCAGCTGCAGATTTTGTGTGAAATTTTGTTGCCAGTATTTGCACATCATGCCTTTCTTTCTTCTTAATTGATAGTTTTGTCATACTATTCGAATTTCCCAGTTTGTTGAAGGTCGTTGGATCTTTCTTATCCATTTCCTCTGGTTTTCCCAGAAACGGGAGCCTATTTCTCTCAACTATACAAGAATTAGAGGAATGATTCAATTTGCGGTTATCCTGCTCTGGAATAAAACGTCAATTACCTAAAATAGAGTAATTTCACCTGTGTTTTGAGTAACAGTGGCCATCGAGTGCTAATCATGGGCTACTTCTGGAAGTCCTTATAGGGGTAGCGGCTTATTATGTTCAACCATCTAATGATGAGTCTCTAAATCAGTTATTTGGCGATGCTTTCTTGGCATCGCATGGATGAATGGTGCCCAAACAAGTGTCTCGAGATGATTTGACTCGCTGTCAATTTTTTGTTCAACATGTGACTCTTGGATTTAACACATTTAATGACATTTGACATGTGATTTTGAGGTATGATTGAGTGGTTTCGGGTTCACCTACTTTTCCCCCTGAAATGGATCTGGTGGTGCCACGTGATCTAGAGATGAAACCATGGTATTATTATTGGCCCACTTTCAAAAAATTAACCACCGCGCTATTTCTCAACTCGATATGATCCTTAACCATTGATCTGTGGCGTCCACGATCTGTGACCCGCTGAGTCCCATCAACTTCACACTTCCACCAGACTTAGCCCCATCCACTATATATGGCCTCGTCCTCCATTTTATCGCACCTCTACACTGATTTAGCCTCTTGCTAAGTCTCGAAACTTGGATTCCATATAAATAAAATTATAGCGATAACACCTCCAACCATACCTTTATTGTGTAGTAGTCAAAGACCCTTTTCTCTGATATGCCCCAGAATTTGATGGCATAACATAGCCTTTCCTCCAGAGAATGTGGGAGGTTTTTCATATTCAACTCCAGTATCAAGAACAATGGAACTATTACACCCATCACTAATAGTGCTTCCTTGCAGCTTATACAGAGTTCCAAATTGAACTCCCTTCAACAACATCATTTCTCCTCGAACCATTCTGTGGGTTTCTTTCTCAAACACTATTTGTACCCCTAAAATGTTCATTTTTCTTACAAAAATTAAATTTATGGCCAATCCTAGGATGGGAAGAGCACCAAACCGTGTTCTAATCCTTCCATCCATGAGATTCAACTTGACTTTTCCTTGCCCTATGATTTTGGTTGTCAATTCATCACCTAGGAAAACATCACCTCCATCATACCTTTCATATTCATAGAACCACTCCCTATGGGGATTCATATGAAAGGATGTTCCTAATTCAACCAACCATGCCTTATGATGTGCATGTGTGCTTGAAGAATCCAAGTAAACATCCCCTCCTTCTTCGCAAAGGTTTTTTCTTTTGTAAAAGGAGCATCATCAAATCCATTCCCTCTCTCAACACTTTTGGATCTACATTTCTTCTTGTAGTGTTCCTCTTTTCAACATCTCCAACATACCTTTGCAAACATTCTAGGATATTTAGATCTACCCTTGTATTTAGATCTATGAATTGAGAACTTAGATCTATTTCTTTCCTAGGAGTGTCCTCTTGCAAATAATGCATATGTGCTCTCTCCTTCCATATTCTTCTTCCTCATCTCCTTCGACAACAAGTATGAGACCACATCATAGAAACTTAAAGTAGTTTTATTACTACCTATTCCCACAACCAGACTATCTCATAAGTCTAGTAAAGAGCATAATAAAATGACACACTTATCTTCACCGGAAATATTAATATCAAGAGATAATAAATGGCTTACCACTATATTGAAGGATTTCATATGCTTTGTCATTTATTCTCCATATTTCAACCTCATGTTATACAACTTCTTCTGCAGAAACAATTTGTTTACCGAGGACTTAGACTGATAAAAAGCCCCCAACTTATTCCATAAATCCTTGGTCGTAGCTTCCCCTGAAAAATTTCGTAATATTAAATCTAAGAGACACAACTGGATTGTGCTCTTCACCTTTTGATCCAAATTTTCCCAATATTCTTTCGACGTTCCTATAGGTGCAATACCTATATCCATAGTGATCCACTAATCTTTGTCCACCAATAGATCTTCCATATTGAGCTTCCACAACTCAAAACTTTTCCCATTAAATTTCTTGATCTCTATTTTCGAATTTCTCACCATTTCTTTTCACCTGAAGAATTGATATTGTAGATCTCCCACTGTAAGAAGACTTGACTTGAGACAAACCCTTGGCCACAAAGGTGTCCCCCTAAAGACAATAATAGTTGTGATACCAAATGTAGATTTTAACCTTTTACAATTAATTACTGCAAACATATTCTTAATAAAAAAGAAAATATGCAATGGCACACACACACATTACACAGACATTTTAACCCTGGAAACCCAAACCAGGAAAATCAATAGCCTATGTAGAGATGCACCTCTAATATTCTATTCATCATAATAACTTCATTGTTTATATATATAGGATCCCACGGCATCCAAAACCCCTAATCCATTAAGTTGGATTAGTCAACAACCCTAATTCCTAAACCAAAATTAGAAAACCATTGAAAAACACCATAGGTCGAAAAACCACTAAAAATGGACACAAAAAATGCCAATTTGTTTTTTTTGGGGGGGGAAAAGAATATAACATATACCCAACAAGGTGAACAATGGTTCTAAAAATGGATCTATGAGTAGTAGGAAGGCCAAAGAGATAGAAAGGAGTTGAAGAAGACGGAAGAAAAAAAATAAAAACAAGGTTGCTAATGGCACCCAATATGAGAAGGACGGTGAGGATGAAGAGAAAATGACAAGGAAAAAAACAAGGTATCCAGTAACACACCCACTACAGCATAATAGATTTTTCACCTTTTTTCTCTCTCCTTTTTTCTCGAGGGACAAAATCCTCGAGTTCCTACGAGGTCCTAGCGCAGGCTAGTCCCTCCTGTCGAGACCTTCCCTAAGCCAATTTGTCGGTTCTTTCATTGAAAACACGTCTTGTACAACTCAAGTACCAAGTGTGGGCTTCACCTCCATACAATCATCGATTATGACCCTGGCCAAGCCAAGAGATGCCTTTCACACTTCGTGACTCATCGATTCATGAGGGTCAAGTCTTTCGACTCTTCAAACCCTGAAACCCGAAATCCTACCTTTGGTGAGATCGACGGCTGCGAGTCTCTCCCCTGATCTGACAATCCTAGCCGTATCGGGACTTCGGTAGTCGGGATTTCGAAATGCAAGGGGGTCAAGTCTTTTGACTCTTTAAACCCCGAAATCCTATTCACACTATGTCGATTTGGAGTTTCTCACTTCGGGACTTCGCGACCTGTGAAGGAGAGGGTTATCGCCCTATGGTTTCCCCAGTGTCGAAACGCCGAAAAGCTGAAACCTATTCGTACTAATCCGATTCGGAGTTTCTCACTCCGGGACTTCACGACTTGTGAAGATGAGGGTTATTTCCCTATGGTTTCCTAGGTGCCGAAACACTGAAAAGCCAAAAAATATTCCCGCTAAGCTGCTTCGGGGTTTCGCACACCCAGACTCCGCGACTTGCAAAAACGAGGGGTCCTACCCTTTGGTCTTCCGGGTACTAAAACGTCAAAAAGCCGAAAACTATTCCTACTAAGCTGCTTCAGGGTTTCTCACACTAGGGCTTCGTGACTTGCAAAGACGAGGGGTCTGGCCCTTTGGTCTTCCGGGTGCCGAAATGTCGAAAAGCCAAAAAATATTCCCGCTAAGTTGCTTCCGGGCTTCGCGACTTGCAAAGACGAGGGGTCCTGCCCTTTGGTCTTCCAGGTGCCGAAACGCCAAAAATCCGAAAACTATTCTCGCTAAGCTATTTCAGGGTTTCGCACACCGGGGCTTCATGACTTGCGAAGACGAGGGGTCCTGCCCTTTGGTCTTCCGGGTGCCGAAACACCGAAAAGCCAAAAACTATTCCCACTAAGCTACTTCAGGTTTTCACACACCAGGGATTCGTGAATTGCAAAGATGAGGGGTCCTGCCCTTTGGTCTTTCGGGTGCCGAAACGCTGAAAATATGAAAACTATTCCCGCTAAGCTGCTTCGGGGTTTCGCACACCGGGACTTCGCGACTTGCGAAGATGATGGGTCATGCCCTTTGGTCTTCTGGGTGCCAAAACGCCGAAAAGATGAAAACTCTTCACACTAAACCGATGGTCTATATCACTCCTGGATCAATGACCATGATCACGTTGCGATTTCACGAATTGTGAGTTCATGCAATCCTACCCATTGACCACTCCAAGTCACGGGAAAGAAAGATGCTACCCGACTTCCATGTGTCTTGTGACGATGGATGGTTCCTAATACTTCAGGATTTTCAAGACATTGCCAAGTCCACCCTCTGGCCTATGCAAAGGTTCAGGACGATGGGCAATAGAGGTACGATAGATCCTTCCGGGGGTTCCTAGGTAAATTATCCCTAGGCTTGATGATCTGACTAAAGCCTTCCTAAATCATCGAGCTATAAACTCTGCGGTAGGGGGTAAAGTAAACTTGTGGGTTTACTATCATGGTAGCCTTTTCAAGGGACTTACTCCAACTCGGGAGTGCGAGGAAACTTCCCGGGAGAAGTGCCTTCAAGAAATTAAGCTAGGGCATAGCGCGAGCCAGGTAGATGGGGTCGTTCACCAGGGCACGGAGTCGTATCCTGAACCTATTCATTCTATGCCTAGACCGATTATGGTCATATAAGTATAAGCACGCATCCATTGTTTCCAAATCAAAAAACAAGAAAACGCTTCCATACAGAAAACATTCATGAGCGTATAAACATGAGCATGCATTCAGTTCAAAATACAAGACATAACACTTATCAGAAAACACCAGTCGTGTTGTGACTGCCGAGAGGGGTGCTCGTTTCCACCCAACCATAGGCTCAGTGAATCAAGACAGATTTACCACTAGCCACCCCCGAGCTAGACTATGATGCTTGGAGATTCAGTCTCCTATTTCCATCTCAACGGAAGTCCAGAATGAAGGTTTTTCTTTCTCCTCCATTGTTTGGGACTCTCTATCTCTCTAGAGTTCCTTCCGTCTTCTGCCTCTATGATCCCTGTCGCGTGCATTCTCCCCCCTCCCCACACTTCCTTTCTTGTCTTGTTCTACAAGATTGCGTGTGGCACGAATTCCCCCATCCATGGTTAGGTCTGAGGGCTTCTACGAATGGGCGGTTCATCCCCATCCCCTCATTAACTCATGAGGATCCTCCCCACCTACCATCTTGGTTAGTAATTCATTCCAGGGTTAGAGAGCAGCTTTGGTATTTGAGCTAGTAAAGACCAATACGGTATTGGTTCGATGGAAGTTAATGCCACCATTCCAGGTGCCTTCCACCACCTTTCATTAGCCATCATGGTCTCTTTCAGCACGTCCCCCTCCTAGCAATCATGCAACACATATTCATAACATTATTTACATTCATCGATCCTTTATACAAAGGTCCGTCAAATCAAACATTCACATCTTTGAGTTTGCCATAGTTATTGGCCAATATAGTTATTTTTACAGACTAGGGGAAACAGGGTGTTACAATTCCCTCCCCCTTAAAGGAACATTGTCCTCAATGTTCTATCTATCAATAGGATGTGTATGTATAGAAGTAAACAAAATCGGATATGCCTATTTCATGGCATCTTCCATTTCCCACGTAGCCTCATCTGGGCAAAAATGTTTCCACTGCACCTTTACCTGTGCAATGGTTCAGTTCCCGAGTGAGGTTTCCTTTCTGTCCAGTATGCATTGAGGTTCTGGTAGGAGTTCTCCCTCCAGTTCCACCTGGATCACAGACCAGACGATTACATGATTAGAATCATGTACATATTTCTTCAATAATGAAACATGGAAAACATTATGTGCTTTTACTATGGGAGGAAGTGCTAGCTTATAGGCTACAGGTCCTACTCTATCTAGAACTTCAAAGGGCCCACAATACCGAGGTGCCAACTTGGCACAAGCTCCCATCTTTAGGGAATTCTTCCTGGGCCTAACTTTGAGATATACGTGGTCTCCTGCCTTGAACTCTCTTGGAGTTCTCTTTCGGTCGGCATAACTTTTCTATCGATTTTGAGCGACCTTTAGATTTTGTTTTATCTAAATCACTTGTTGTTCCATTTCTTTCAACATGTCGGGTCCAATAGTAACTCTGTTTACGGGATTACTCCAACTATCTGGAGTGTTGCACAGCCTACCGTAGAGGGCTTCGAAAGGACTCATCTTCATGGATTCTTGGTAGCCGTTGTTGTAGGCGAATTCCACTAGTGTCAAGTAATCTTCCCACTTTTTGGGTTGATTCATTACATGCATCCTCAGCATGTCTTCTAATATTTGGTTCACTCTTTTCGTCTGTCCATCGGTTTGAGGATGATAGGTGATGTTAAATAGTAATTTGGTATCCAGACCAACCATCAGGGATTTCCAAAAGTTGGAAGTAAATTTCATGTCTCTGTCAGACACGATCTCTTTAGGCATACCATGCAATCTGAATATCTCCTTCATGAATACATTGGTGATGTCGATTGCCTTGCAAGTCGACTTAATGGGGATAAAATGAGCAGACTTGCTCAATTTATCCACCACTACCATGATGGAGTCATTCTATTTGGTCGAGGTTGGTAATCCAGTGATGAAATCCATGGAGATGGTTTCCCATTTCCATTCTGGGATTGGTAGAGGTTGTAATAATCCTGTTGGGTGTTGGTGTTCTGCTTTAAGCTATTGGCACTCTAAGCATTTGGCTAAGTACTTAGCTATGTTTTTCTTCAATCCAGGCCAATAGAATTGTTTCCTGGTGGTCATGATCATCTTCTGATATCCTAGATGACCAATATAGGGTATTTTATGTAGTTCATCCATTATGAACCTCTTCAAGTCGTCACAATCTAGAATATACAATTTGTTTCTGTAAGTGAGTAGACCTCCTTCTATTATCTGGTAGCCTTCATACTTTATCCCTATGGGTTCTTGCTATAGGTACAAGGTCACGATCTAGAAGAAGGTGTCTGTTTCCTGTACATTCCTGATTCTTTCCTTGACATCCATCTCCCAGGTGCTTACCGCTGCCAGGTGAATTGTTTTCATACTTCTGCTAAGGGCATCGGCCACCTTATTTTCCTTTCCTTTAATATGTTTGATTTCAAAATCAAACTCGCTAAGGAGAGCTATCCACCTAGCTTGTCTGGCATTGAGCTTTGGTTGGTCAAACAGATATCACAATCCACATTGGTCTCTCATAAGTACAAATTTCCTTCCCATGAGGTAACGCCTCCACATTTTTAAGGCGTGCACTATGGCGGCCAGCTCTAGATCATGGGTCACATAATTGACTTCATGCTCATTCAATTTTTGGGATTCATAATAGACCACACTTCCTCCTTGCATAAGGACTCCTTCGAGCCCTTCCTTGCAGGCATCTGTGCACATGAAGAAGTCAGCTTCGGGATCAACGATCTTCAACACAGGTGCATGGGTCAGTATATGTTTCAGGGTTTGAAATCTTTCTTCACATTTTTGTGTCCACGTGAATTTAGTCCCCTTCTTCTGGAGGGCAGTGATTGGACACCCAATCTTGGAGAATCCTTTTATAAATATCCTATAGTATCCTACTAAGCCCAAAATGGATTTGATATCCAAAACGTCCTTTGGGATAGGCCATTCCATGATAGACCTGATCTTGTCAGGGTCTACTGCTACTCCTTCTTCAAATAGAACATGGCCCAAGTAATGTATTTGCTTTTGGAAGAAGTCACACTTGTTGAATTTTGCATAGAGTTGATGTTCTCTTAGCACTTGAAGTACAAGCCTAAGGTGTTCCTCATGTTCCTCTCTATTCTTGGAGTAAATTAATATATCGT
>SNQJ01S0073935.1:20290-35545 GCA_010110895.2 Picea sitchensis | reverse complement strand
TATCCAAGCCAGATGGATCAGAAAAATACATGCTCTGATGCAGAGTAATCTTCCCCTTCGTTTGTGGATTCATCATTTTCTTTTTCTTCCTAAATTTTGATATTCTTTTCATTTTCTTCCTGAATTATAACTTTATCCTCTTCTTGGATTCTGACATCTTCATCTCATCCTATGAATTCATTATGATATTGTGCTACAATTATTTAAAGTACAATATCTTGGGCCTGCTCTTCTTTTTTTTCTCGCATTATTGCAAATTCTATGATCTCTGGGACCTGTTATTTATTTCGATGTTCTTCTTGTTTTCCATTTGTTCTCAAAACCTTCATGTATCTGACATATTCCCTTTTTCTTGTAGGTTTTTCTTGATCTCATACTATTTCCAATCCTAAGAGTATAACTTATGGGTGGCCTTCATTCATCTTCTCTTCTTTTACCTGTTCTTGTTTTCTTTTCCAAAAATTTTTATATCTCATATGATTGTTCTCTTTCATAGAAGTATCCATTATTATTCTACAATCACAAGCTATGCAACCATAACTGTGGCATTTGTAACATTCAATATTATGTGGAGTCACATAAGCATTTCTTTTTTGAACATTTCTTCTATAATCCCTGCAATCTACAACTTTATGTCCAAAGTTAGTAAAATTAAAAAAATGACCATAAAAGAAATTTACATACCTGGGAGTGAATGATATTCTTTGTGATGTAGTCCTTTTGAATTTTTTCCTTGGATGATCACGATATTTTCTTTTGTTTATCCCTTCATTATGATTGAATCTTCTTTCCTTCTTGAATTTGGAAGGTCTTGTTGAGGATTTATCTCTATTATACTCATTCTTCTTTGATTCTTGCTTTGAGTACTTCTACATAAATCTTATCCTTCTCTTCATTATTCCTTTCTGGTAACCTGTAGCCTTTATCTTCATCTTTCTTTGTTTATGATGTGGAGATTTATTTCTCTTCAACATTCTTGTTGAGCTTGAAAACTTTAGCTCTTAACGTGATAACTTCTTCTTCAATCTTCTCATAGTGATCTTCGTTATTGATCAATTGAATCTTCATGACTTCTTTTGTTCTCTTTGCTTCTTCAAGTTGGGTCTTCAAAGTGATGATTTCCTTTCCAAGTCTTATTTCTTCTTGACTAAACTTTGCTTCAAGTTTTTTTAAGTCCTCTGATCTTTCCTTAAGGTGATCTGTCAAAATCTTCTCTCTCTTCTCTACTTCTCTTCTTTGTGCTACTATTTCGGCTTCCA
The DNA here is from genome assembly GCA_010110895.2 of Picea sitchensis. Taxonomy (NCBI): domain Eukaryota; kingdom Viridiplantae; phylum Streptophyta; class Pinopsida; order Pinales; family Pinaceae; genus Picea; species Picea sitchensis. The sequence continues at coordinate 34,286 of SNQJ01S0073935.1, read as the reverse complement.
AACACTACTTCTCTTCCATCTGACTTTTGCATGTTTCTTTAATCCTTCTATCTTATTATAGATGAAATTTTAGATTCACGATTACCTATTGGGATTCTTTGGAACTTTCTTGAGAATTCTTCTTGACTAATTGTTCCTCAAGAGACTTGTTTTTCTTCCTTTCTTTCGTCAACTCTTCTAAAGCACTGATTAATTTTTCTTCAAGATCTACTATTACTTCTTCACAATCATCTTATTTTGAATCTGTCTGACATCATGAGCATATTTATTCTTTTTTTGTTATTGCATAGTCTTTATCACTCTCTGGATTTGTGATGGGATGAGATTTCTTCAAATAGATACTTTGTAGCCTTTCCCAAAGTTCTTTAGCTAATGAACAATTTCCAACCTTTTCTCTTATTGGATCAGGTAATCCTTCCCATATGAAATCCATTTCTATTTTGTTGTTTCTTTTCAATTCCTTCTTGGTTGTAGTCTTTGGTTTCTTTGTAGTTGTGTATCCTATAACAACTGATTGCCACACATCATATCCACGTGCCTCCATAAATGTTTTCATCTTGATACTCCACATTTTATATCTCTGAAAATTCTGACCATCAAACTATGGTACCCCAAACATAACATACTCCATGATCTTCCTTCCAATGGTTAAATTATTTCTTGAAAGAACCTACTCTGATACCAATTGTTGGAATAATGATAAGGGGGGTGAATCAGTATGAGCACTTATACCACTTTTAACCATAATATATAAACTTCAATCTTATCAACAATATATCATCAATGTATCATTTATGATTACATTCAATATATCATGATCATATAAACATAAGAAAAATCACATCAACAACATCACATCAAATACACAGTACACCAAAGTTTACGTGGAAACCCAAATGGGAGAAAACCATGAAATGCTTTCTTATATATATCAAATAATACATTCATTGGAAGCACCAACTTCCCAATTCTATAGCTACAACCCCCTAATTCTCAGGATCCAAATTGAAAGAATCTACAACTCCCTAAATTATATGGCTCGAACCAGAAGGAGGCTACAACCCCCTGATTCTCAGGCTCCAACCTGAAGGAAGATCAAACTCCCCGTGTTCTCTGACACCAACTAGAAGGAGGCTACAACCCCCTTTCCTTACCCCATCCCACCACCCTGAAATATAAGTGTAGACAAACTGTCACTACAACAATCACTGCCACTAGCACTAGCACTGCCAATGTATCCAACGTGTCCCATAAACCTCTCACTGATCAACCTATCCAACATGTCACTATCATCGTTACTCAACCAGATCCTCTCACATGGATCATATACCAAGGACACCTCTCAACTAGATGTCCAACATCACCAACACGTGCCTCTACCAATCATGTGCCAAGATTAGCAACATACCATCACAATATATGTGTCTCAACCATGTACCAAAGCATGTACCAAACCATCAACCTGTACCATACCAAGCATCAATTGTGTACCACAACCTGTACCAAAATCAGTGCATCAACCATACACCAACACATGTACCATACCATCAACCATGTACCACATCAAGTACATCAACCCCATATCAAGTACATCAACCATGTACTATAGCAAGTACATCATCCATGTATCAACCATGCATCAATCATAGGATATCATCAATAAAGTGTTTCAAGCATAAGAAAAATAGTCCCAATACCAAGATCCGCGACTTTCTCCTCTACTACACATGGATATCTATGCTTTCCTCCACAACAACCTACGTACATATGTGCATTGTTGACCTGTAACCCGCGAATACCTAAAAAACTAGGGTTACTCACATTTGTTGGAACTCCAAGACTTTCACCTTCGACCTTCCTTCACAACCTTATACTTGTTACCTCAAATTCGACCTCATATTTTCCAATAACAAGATAAACCATATCACTTACTTACTTAAATATATTCAATATAATGTGTGTGTGAATGTACTAATGAGAGACTTCTTGGGGTGTATTTATACTTTTGCTTAGTAACCTCTCTCCTTATTTTATGGATTTCTTGTTACAACCACTTTACCCTTTAATTAATGACTTGTAACCAAATAGGGGCTTCTTTACCATTCTTCTAGGCTTCTAATTGCACAAGACCATAACTCCTCAACCATGAGGAACCATGTGGTGTACCACCTAGCAACAGAAACAACATGATGAGGACTATCCATCCATGAATGAGTTACTTGCATTTACATTGTGCTTCATTACCTTTTTCCTTGATCAAATATGGGTCCCATGACCACACCTTGAGGGATTCATGTAGACTTCATCAAATGCACCCGACACATCTGTTGACATCAACCACTCTTGTTGAAATCAATGAAAATTAACTCACCATCAATATCGATCACAACTCTGGGGTATATCGAATGCTCTAAGGGTTGACATCAATGACAAACCACTATCCAACACAAAGAAGGTATTTTCAAGTGGTTGGTCATGCTCTTTGGCTTGATGAATTCCCAAACAAATTTCATGAGATTGATGGACGACATCTTGTGGCCCTTCACCAATTCCTTTATGGTGGTATATCTGGTTGACATCCTCTTCTTCAACAAGAGTTGGGAAGAACACTTGTATCGAATTAAGTAGGTCCTCCACACTCTGTGGCAACACAAACTATATGATAACTTAGATAAATGCTCCTATGGAATGAACAAGGTCCAATACCTTGAATACATTGTAGATGATCATGGTGTGGGTGTCAATCCATCCAAGATCCAATTCATTCATGACTGGCCATCCCTGACAACACTAAATGAGCTTCGGAGCTTCTTAGGCCTTTCTAAATTCTATCGTAGGTTCATGTTGAAGTTCTCCCATATCACATGGGATCTCATCCAAGTGACCAAGGGTGGTTGCAAAGCCAAATTTCCATGGGGAAAATCATAGTAGAAATTCTTTGATGATCTAAAATGTCGCTTATGATGATCTGAAATTCTTTGATGATCTAAAATGTCGCCTTACCCGATCTGCAACAACCATTTGAGATTGAGACACATGCTTTTGAATATTGTTGTTGGTGTCATTCTCACCCAGCATGGTCATCTAGTGGACTATCATAGTGATACACTCGCAGATGTCATTTGTAAGTACCCCACTGTTATCACTGAAATTTCGTCTGCACATGGCGACAAGAACTCCACATCATCTGCATATGGCGACAAGAACTCTACATCATCAAAACAGCAATGAAGTCATTCACGACACAGAATTAAATTCACAGCATTCCAGAAGAGTCAGAAACTATACAAAATAGCCAGAAATTGAAGGACACTTCACAGCAGTAAGATGCGCGCGTATGCGCGGGATCAAAACGTGTTGTGCGCGACCTATGACAAATACATGTATTCCATCGTACAAACATGCCACCAATGGAAGAATTACATTCTATGGAAGGAGATAGTCATCCATATGGATCGTAAGCCTCTATAGTTCATGTAGACACAAGGAAAAGTGCGGGGAATGACCTCCATCAAAATTGGTCCACATACTTACAACAATTTCACCTCAGCATTATAATATAGAGAAAGGGGAGCATAAATCATGCCATTAGCTACCTCAATGCGACCTCCGGTTGCAACACTAACCATGGTGCTTGATTCTTGCAAGTATGAGACCTCTCAGTGATCCCAACTCTATGACAATGATCTTGAATTTGCTACAACCTACCAAATTTTGGGAACATGCACAGTCGTTTCCAAGTTCCATCTTCAAGATGGATGTAATATCCTAGACGAACCGATTGTAAATGTAAATGCAAATGTACTTAAGGTGAGTTGTTTGATATCATTTTTGTATGCACCTTCATGGCATAGTGTGTGCATGTCTTGCCAAAATAAAATTGCAGAGTAGGCACATTTCTAGGATAGTCTTAACATATTAAGTGTGTCGCGTGTGGGGGCCAAGCAAACTGTGTATCTTTATGTGTTATAGGTTGGTGAACCGGTTATTATAAGCTAGGATACTTATGTTTGGATTAGGCCGAGGAGAGCCTGAATTTTGAAAGGCCAATGCGCTTATTTTTGTACATGTCTCATCCTTAATATAAAATACATGCGTTGTGTGAAGACCAACCACGATAAAAGATATGGGGACTAAACTCCACTAGTTAGGGTAAGGGTGGGGGATAAAAAGTTAAGGAAATGGCTAAGCTAGGGAGCTTAAGCCAAAATGAAATATTATATTAATATTTCTTAAAGAATTATATAAAGTATGGAAATTTTCCAAATTTGGGGACAAGTGGGCCAAATAGCTCCAACATGACAAGTGTCAAGTTGGGACATGCAAATATAATTGTGGGCCTTGGATTTGTTTCCCATCATTCTTTCCATCATTCCTTCCATCACATTGATCATCTAGTCAATCATCTATGAGAATTCACACACCATTGAGATATCCTTCATATCTTCATGGCTGTACCTAAACCTGTATCCATAGCCATTTATTATTTGGTGTACTGCGTTTTAGCTTGGGGTACTTGGAAGCGGGTTGTGGCTTGTGGGATGTGTGGTTGTCGGGGCCATGAAATTCTCTTGGTGAGGGAATTGTTGGGAATTGATTTCTGAAGGTGATAAAATGCATCTGAGTTCTCAAGGGCTTCTGTCAGGCCTATTTACAGGCAGAGTAAAGGAAGTGGGGCGATCGAAGGACTGTTAAGCGAAGAGAACACACTTCCTAGGTGGGATAAGCATGTGGGGAATGAGGGATTGTAGGTTGTTAGTTTGATTTGGCACCTGAGACAGAGTTTTTCCTATTGTCCATGAGCCTTTTTTCTAGTTAGGAATCCCTTTACTTAGGTGGAGTTAGTCCCAACTTCGGGGTGACTCACTATTGAGGAGAGTGATGAACAATGTGGTCCTAAAATTTGGGAGGTTAAGTGGAAGTACACTTGCGCATTTGGTGACATTCTTACCAAGAAAAGTGCCAATTGTGTGATAAATTTACATGTTTCATTGTTATTTACGTGCTTATTTTTATGGGTTATCATATGTGTGGTTATAAGCGTGTTTATTTTATGGGTATTTCATGTATATGTTCTTGTTATTTCAATGTGAATATGTGTATTCTGAGGATAACGTATTTGTGTGTTCACGTTTTATATATATTGCTTTATAAGAGTTACGTGTGTATATATTTTAATTGCATGCAATTGAAAATTTATGTGGCATATCACCGGTTAGTCTGGGTATGTTAGGTAAGTTCCGCAGAGAACATAATAGTTCTACGGTGTATGCGTGGCACAACCTCGATTGGGCGAAGGCGTTACAATGTGGTATCAAAGCTCGATTTCAACACTAAGCATGGATGGGCCAAACAAGAAGTTGAATTGACTCGAAATTTCACAAAGGATTTATTTCAAAGTGGCCAAATTCCAAGTCCGCGAGCGTCCATGGTAAGCTTTGGAAACAGCGATGCGGAATTGGGAAAAGCCTCAATTTCTATTGATAAATTCAGGAGAAAATGGGAGAAATTTGGCCAAGCGGTGAGATATTATGGATTTAATATCTATTCTAACAGGAAATTAGGACGGAAATGAATTGGGACTTGAAGTTACAATGAAGCCATGATAGATGGAGCGAGATTAGTAAATGAAATTTTTAATTTGTGAATTGATTTTGGATAAATTCATTCCAAAAAATGTCAAACTGCAATGATTTTATTCATTTGCAGTGGTTGAATTGGTGTTATTGGGTGAAATTGAGCGAATTTCATAGTTCTGAGAATGTCTATGAAAGAAATGGGGAAAAAGTTAAGCAAAGCCCCAATTTCTTTGCGGAATTCATGAGGAATTGTTGTGCATAAAAATGAGTGAATTAATGCCTGAGATGGGCACCACTAAAAAATGCATAATCTTGATGGAAGCTTGTGATATGAAAAATTTATTTTGAAATTACGGAAAAAAAATAAAATAAATAAAATGTTGAAGCGTCTTTGGTGTCTTGGCAGCTAAATTTTACAACATCGTAGCGGAAAAATCTGAAAAATGTTTGTGTGCATGTGCGTGCACTAAATTTTATCACCATGCAGAAAAATGTTGGTATGCGGTCTGTACTAAATTTTAAGCGTCATGCAGAAAAATGTTGGTGTGTGTGCACATACTAAATTTAACTTTATTATTATTGGTGTGCATACATAATAAGGTGTGCGGTGTACACACATAAGGAAAATGTTGCAGTGGTGTGTGGTATTGGCATAAGCGTGAAAACTTTGTTGTTAGATAGCGCCAATATGGGTATATGTTATTGACTTTTCAATGGGCTGTGAGTATTTGTCGCGGCGGTGGAAGTGATATTGAACTTTGGCGTAGTGCGGTGCACAAAGTGAAATGTGCAGACTATGAGTGCACGATACAGAATTATGTCGCGCCTTGAGTATTGTTCAAGAACCAAAGCGGGTGCATGGTGGATATTGAGTACAGCGAGAAAAGTAGTGCATCAATTATTGTAGTTACCTTGATAATACGGTGGTTATAGGTGCGTGAAGCATGATTTACCTTGTGGTGTTGTTGTGCACACTAAATATGGGTGTACAGGTTGGATTTTAATAGAGTGTGAAGTCATTTCAGTGAACAACAATAGAAAGCAGTTTTCATGACATTTTATATTGTTTGAGCGTCATCTTTTTGCAGCACATTTTGGGGGGCCTTATGAGCATTTTTAGCAACTCAAAACCATGAGACAAAGGTGTACCAAAGGTACACTCTGTATTTTCAACTCAAATTAAAGAGCTCATATAGATCTTTCTAATGGTATAAATTGTTAGATTAAATAGATCTTTTATGAGAAAAGTTACAACTTAAACAGTGGAGGGTAAGTTTTAAGACCAGCTAACTAAAGAGCCATAACTACGCTCTGGAATCATATTGAGGTCGCGGGGAGTAGTCAATGGAAATCTATTGAGCCATAGAATACATTCCTAGATATGAATTAAATTTATGGGCATGATAAATATGTTTAATATGGCAAGAAGGTACATGTAGCATTCCAGACCAAAACACAAATTGGCCTAGAACTGTAAAGTTGTAACTAGCATCAGAACCCGAGGAAAAGATGAAACTTGACGAGTGTCCATAATATGTATATGAATAAACCCAGGTGATATCCTACGAAATATGCAATGGATTAAATTTTAAAAGGTGCATAATTCTGACCTGAGTTGCGCCTAGTTGAAGTGTGAACAAAAAGTTAATGGGAAAATTTCAAATGACCATAACTTTCTACTCTAGACTCAGAATTGAGCATGTGAGTATTTGGGGAAAGGTATTGGATAGAAGAATATAATTATTCACCTAGAAAATTGATCAAGGCATTCAATTTTTGAGGAAATCAGAAGAATGATTTACGTGTATTATTGAATCAGAATGGTTCACATTTGTTTTCACGCGGAAATTATTAGTCAGTTAGCTTGACAAAGTTTTGTTGTTTGCACATTTTGCAAAGTTAACAAAATATATTAGATCAAGATCAATGCAGAGCCCATAGAAATGGAAGAGGCAGGGGGACTTACATCGGGAAGATGAAAGTAGGAGGGATGGATCATATATGGGCGATGAAGGAACAAACTCAATGGACTGGAGAAGGAAGGATGAAAATGTGAATATGGTAGAGACCATTAAAATTCTGAGAAGGATGTCCAAAATATGAATAATAATGAAAGGCTTATGAGATCCAAGAAGAAGGGAATTCAACATGAATTTATTGGAAGGCTTGACGAGGAATAGCAAAGAAATTGGATGGGAGAGTGGCTCCGAAACCATCGAGGAAGTCACATACCTCCTGATGAGGAAAAGAAAGGAAAAAAGAATTGTTAAGCGAGGCATCACCATCACTCCCAAGAGCATTCGATAAGAGGGCACACGGTAGCTCAATTCCATCCCCTGTCGGGAATCATAAGAGGTATGGGGTGGATGAGCTATGAGGATAAATGCACAAAATCAAACCTCCTACATTTGATGGTGAGAACAAAAATGATGAAGATCTGAGAGACATGGTTGTTGGGAATGAGAAAGTATTTTCAATTGCATAATTATTCTTCTCATGCGGAGGTAGGATTTCCATCTATCAACTCAAGGGAAAGGCATCCATGTGATGGGATCAGCTTGTGCATGTGCAACACATTAAAGAGAAAAGTGTTACTTAGAGGGAATTCAAGAAGCATTTTGAGAAGAAATACTTGACTAAGAGATGCTATGACAAGAGAAATGAAAGAGTTATTTGAACTCAATCTGGGAATTATGACAATAGATGAATATGAACTTTTGACTGTTGAAGTATGTCTCTTTCATCAAGGATGAGGCAGTGAATATTCAAAGGTATGTGAGTGGAGTGAATATTCAAAGGTATGTGAGTGGATTACCATCATTTTTCAGTGACAAAATATAGTATGATGATCCCAAGACATTGGAGGAGACCATAAGGCAAGCTAAATGCCTATATGATAAAAAAAAATCAAGGCAAACTTTCCAAAAATCTTGGGAAGACAAAAAGAAGTTCAAGATGGATTAGAGGAAGAAGGGATCTAAGCCTCCATTCTTCAAAAATAATCCTCGGGGACAACAAACTCCTAGAGAACCTAGAATGATTGACACGGGGGGTCAAAGGCCAAGGTAGCCACCTATTCAATGTTGGGGTTATAAAGGAGATCATATGTTCAGAGATTGTCCTCACATAGGTGAAAAAGGGAGGACTGTGCACAATGTACAACAAGCTAAAATAGTGGAGGACATGGGAAGAAATGTACCAAGGATTTATGTAGCCTTGGACAAAAAGAAAGAAGAGTATCAGTCACATATGATTGAAGTGAAAGGTATGATCAACAACCAAACCATTTCTATTTTAATTGATTCAAGAGATAGTCATAGTTATATAGATCCTAAGCTAGTGGAAAGTTTACATTTGCCAAGAAGCAAGCATGGAAAATATTGGTTGGTGCAGCTGGCTACAGGAGCCAAAAGAAAAGTTAATGATATGGTTAAGTCGTGCCTTATGGCCATGAATGGAGTGAACACCAAGGTAGATTTGAAAATATTTCCTTTAGGTTCCTATGACTATCTAATTGGGATGGATTGGTTGGACCAACATCATGCTCTTATAGACTGTCATAATAAATCATTTACTTTCTTGGATGAGGAAGCGAAACTAAGGAAAGTGCAGGGAATTCCCAGGGCAGTAACCATCAGAGAAATTTTAGCATTGCAGCTCAAGAAATGTTACATGAAAGGGTGCCAAATATTTGCAGCACATATGAAAGAGACACCTAAAGATAAGGTGCCAAATTTGGAAGATCATGCAGTCCTAGAAGATTTTGAAGATGTGTTCAAGGAGGTACTAGGACTAGCCCCAAAGAGAGATATTGATTTCTCTATAAAATTAATTCCTGGAGCAGCTCCAATGTCAAAGACTCCTTACAGAATGAGTACACCAGAGTTGAAGGAGTTGCAAATGTAGCTTGAAGAACTTATAAAGAAGGGGTATATATGCCCAAGTGTGTCACCTTGGGGTGCCCCGGTCTTATTTTTGAAGAAGAAATATGGAACATTAGGAATGTGCACTGATTTCAGACAATTGAATAAAGTGACTGTAAAGAAAAAGTATCCTTGGCCAAGGATTAATGATCTTTTTGATCAATTGAAGGATGCAAATATCTTTTCAAAGATAGATCTCAGGTCAGGATACCATTAGGTAAGGATTAAAGAGGAAGATATTAGCAAGACTGTGTTCAGGACAAGGTATGGTCATTATGAGTTCACAGTGGTGCCATTTGGGTTGTCAAATGCACTGGTTGTTTTCATGTGCTTAATGAATGGTGTTTTCCGAGAATATTTAGACAAGTTTGTCATTGTCTTTTTGGATGACATTCTTATATATTCCAAGTCAGAAGAAGAGCATGAACATCATTTGAGGATGGTGTTTCAAGTATTAAGGGAGCATCAGTTGTATGCCAAATTGAGCAAGTGCTCATTTTATCAAAAGCAAATTCATTATTTGGGTCATATCATTTCAAAGGAGGGAATATCAGTGGATCCTGAGAAGATAGAAGCCATTAGAGAGTAGTCAGCGCCAAAGAATGTGATAGAGGTCAGATCATTCATGGGCCTTGTAGGTTACTACAGAAGATTTATTGAAGGATTCTCAAAGATAGCACACCCAATCACTTCCTTACAAAGGAAGGGTGTGAAGTTTCAGTGAACATTGGATTGTGAAAACAGTTTCCAACACTTGAAACAATTATTAACAAGTTCTCCAATAATAAGGATTGCAGACCCCAATAAAGACTTTATTGTATGCACATATGCATGTAAATAATGAATTGGTGGAGTCCTCAGTCAAAATGGGTTCGTTATATGTTATGAATCAAGGAAGTTGAAGGAGCATGAAAGAAACTATGTCAATCATGATTTGCAGTTGGTAGCCATAGTGCATTCCTTGAGGAAATGGAGACACTACCTCATGGGAAAAAGGTTTGAACTCACGATAGACCACAATGGTTAGAAACATTTATTTGATCAACCAACTTTAAATGCTAGGCAAAGAAGATGGTTAGAATTTCTCAGTGAATATGACTTTGATATAAAGTATATCAAGGGGAAAGAGAACAAAGTGGTTGATGCACTCAGTAGAAGAGTGCATGAAATGCATGCTACAACCATTAGCATGTATCAATCAAATTTGAAACACATAATTTTAGAGGCTGCAAATTTAGATTTGCATTATAAGGAATTAGTGGCAAAATTACAACAAGGTAACTTACAGGAGAAAATTGAAGAATACAAGCTAGATAATGATGAAATTCTCATGTACAGGGGAAGAATTTATGTACCAAATTCTCAGGAATTGAAAAATATGATATTGAGAGAAATGCATAATGTACCTTATGCTAGGCACCCAGGATATCAAAAAAATATAGTAGTAGTCAAAAGACAATATTATTGGCCAGGCATGAAGAAAGAGGTTGTTGATTTTATTGCCAAATGTTTAGAATGTCAAAAAGTAAAGGCTGAGCATAGACACCCAATTGGTTTTCTACAGCCATTACCCATTCCCGAGTGGAAGTGGGAATTTGTAACCATGGATTTCATCACCAGACTGCCCAGGACAAACAAGCAACGTGATTCTATCATGGTAGTGGTGGATAAGCTTACTAAAGCTACCCATTTTATTCCAGTTAAGTTCACTCACAAGGCAACGAACATTGTTGATGTTTATATGAAAGAAATTTCTAGATTACATGGAATACCCAAGACAATTGTGTCTAATAGAGATCCAAAATTTACCTCAAAATTTTGGAAGGGGTTATTTAATGGATTTGGAACAAAATTGAATTTTAGTACAGCTTATCATCCAGAATCAGATGGACAAATAGAGAGGGTGAATCAAGTGATTGAGGATATGTTAAGGATGTATGTGATGGATAATCCATAAAAATGGGAAGAATACCTACACTTGGTAGAGTTTGCTTATAAAAATGGTTACCAGCATCTCTAAAGATGAGTCCATTTGAGGCACTTTATGGTAGAAAGTGCAACACGCTGGTAAGTTGGGATAACCCAACAGATAGAGCAGTGGTTGGGCTAGATTTACTAAGGGAAATGGAGGAGCAAATGATAAGGGGAAAAATTCTTGGGTGGGGCAGGCATGTGGGGAATAAGGGACTGTAGGTTATTAGTTTGAGTTGGCACCTGAGATGGAGTCTTTCCTATTGTCGATGAGCCTTTAGCCTGGTTAGGAATTCCTTTACCCAGGTGGATTTTAGTCCCAGCTTAGGGGTGACTCACTGTTGAGAGTGATGAACATTGTGGTCTAAGGTTGGGAGGTTCGTGGAAGGTCTGCACGCAGTTGGTGACATTATTACCAAGATAAGTGCCAATTGTGTGATAAATTTGCATGCTGCATTGTTATTTACGTGCTTATTTTTATGGGTTATCATATGTGCGGTTATAACTGTGTTTATTTTTATGGGAATTTCATGTATATGTTACTGTTATTTCAGTGTGAATCTGTGTATTTACAGATGTATTTGTATGTTTACGTTTTATATATAATGCTTCCGCAAGAGTTCTGTGTGTATATATTTTAATTGCATGTAGTTCGAAAAATTTATGTGGCATAGCTCAGTTGGATACTGGGTATGTTATAGTATGTTCCACAGAGAGAATGTAAGATTTCTCTGGTGTATCATGGCCTAGCTTGGGTGACCGAGGATGTTACAAGGGACTTCTATTCCATCTGGTTCATCTTTATGTTCTTTCAAGGAGCGTGTGAAGTTTGTTTGGGAAGCTCACTACATTTGGGTGGTAGGACACTTTGTCATGGAGAATACAGTGACAATATTACATAACTATTTATCTCGGTCGAAGCTTTGATAGGATGTTAGTAAGTATATCAGATCTTGCACTGCCTGCTCCATTTCCAAGCCAACTATAGCACACTTGAGCTCCTAACTCTATCTTAGGCTAGAGGGATGTTCATTTTTCCTTTTCATCTAATCAAATATTACTCCTTAGTGAACCTCACATTCATATTCTACTCATTGAGAGTTTTCCAATGACTATAATAATTCTCGGAACAGATCTCTAGATCCATATTTATGGCCTCCTAGAGTTATAAGGCCCTCATTTTCCAATTCTACCTTTCTTTCACATGGCCCTCTTATACTTGCACCATCCAACATGGCACTGATGTGGACACTGGCATGGTGCCTACCACATGGCTCACTTTTTCCCAGTTTTGATCTTTTAAATCCCTTCTTTGTCGTTTCCAGGGTTATCCCCCCTTGGAGATATAATTCTCCTCGAGTATCCAATTTCGACGACGAACATTCCATCAGGACCAACTTGTAGATCCAATAACTCTCGGATCTTGACATCCAACATATTCGATCGCATCGGTCCCTCTAACATGCTTGGAAATTAATGTCTACATTACCTCCCACCTTTCAAGGGAACCAGTGGGTCCCTCAGAAAATCTACGACTGAGATCATATTTTTCCTACTCGTCGATGAATGACTATTGTTTCTTATTCAAGGTATTCATCATCATCATTGAAAGAGTGCATTCATTTTGACTCCAAGACTCACTCTCAACCATATTGTCCCAACAATCCCTTCATCTGATCTAATGATGTTCAAGAAACCACCTTCAATGGTCACGATTCTCACGTTGGGTTCTAAACACATGACATATATCATTTCATTTACTCACTCCTCTTAGCAATCCTTTTGAGATCTAACAACTGCAACCACTGAGACCTCTCCCAAGCGATCCAATGGCTTGATGGATATCTCTTCGTCATCATTTCACTGCTCCAGCCCACTTTCTACATGTTGTCGACTTCTTTTCTTCCGACAATAGGGGGATCAACACCAATGGTCTAGATCCTCCAATTTGATCTTCACTAGATCGACAATTCCTATGGTCTCAAACCTTTTCTTCATCGTAATCGATCTTAGCTGATCCAATGGTAGAGATAAATCCTCTAACCGATTTAAGGCCTAGGACCCTCTTTTTTCATTAAGACTCTTCTCAACCCTGCCTTTGGTCACTTCCAAATACTTCGTCTCCCAATGAACAGTTGATATGAACTCGCTAGTCCATATCAATGACCAAGAGTCATTCCTACTGCAAGAACAATTCTTCCTTTGGATAATGGTCTCATTTAGGAACTTAGTCAAATCAAGGGTTCTAATAAACCAATCTTGTAAGGTTTCATCGGTCCGTCAAGATCTCCAAAAATTCTCTAAGTCCGTCGAATACTCTCTCACTTCAGCGAGGATGAATTTCTACATATCCTACAGATTTTCCAATAGAGATAGGTGGATTCTCTCAAGGCTTAAGGCTTCTTAAACTACACTTGGGATTTCTAGACACTGGGATACTCTTGTCACCTTCTGAATGAATATTCTATCAATATATTGCAACCTTTTCTCCAAAGCCTACAAGATTTTCTAGGGACACATTCC
>SNQJ01S0073934.1:48215-59983 GCA_010110895.2 Picea sitchensis | reverse complement strand
ATGATAGGCAGTCTTTTAAGTTCTGTACATCATCTATAATTGAGCACCAACTCAATGTGAGGCTACTACCTCTGTTTTACAAGCTCCAACTTGTTTGAGAGAACCAACTCTTTGGTTTCTCTAGCACCCACTAGAAGGAAGCACCAAATCCCTTAATGTTCCAACACCAACTGGATGGAAGCACCAACTTCCAGTTACATAAGCTCCAACCTGTATAACAAAGAATACTTGTTCTCCCTTGCACCAACCTGCCACCTTAGTTTCTTTGGTTGCAACCATATGGAAGCTAAAACTCCCTGTGTTCAAGAATCCACTTGAACCTTTGAGGACAACAGTCCTCCCTAGCACCTCCTGACCACCATGAAGTATAAAACTTTTCTTTCTGTGAATTTATTACAGTGATTCAATAGTTTTCATTTTCTTACCAGGATTATCACTGTTCTATTATGCCACTTTGCTCTGCCTGCATTAGTGTCTCTCTTCTTGCATCCTCTTTAGCTTTCTGATCTTATCCTCTGTCTTAGCATGCACACCTCGGATTTTATCTTCTTCTCACAGATATGCATCTTTGATATGTGCACTTTCTGCTCTCTTCAACTATTCTGTTATATTCAACTTATGTTCCTCATCTTTGCGTTTTCTTTCCACTAAGCATACTGTAATTTTACCTTTCTACAACTCAATTCATTTTTTACTCAGCGTAGCCACACATTCACAGTCACAATGTATTTCTTTTATTCCCTACCTCTTCATTTACACCTCGAATCTTCTTGGGCAAAAATGCCTCAACAACTGAATCACCAACTGTCTAAGAACCATGATTCAATTATGATAATTGAATCATAACTGAATAGTTAATCATGAATATCAACAATATCCCTTCGATCAAGTGCTCAAATAACCAACACCATTGGATTAAATCAATAGGGTCTCGCGTTGATTTTTCCATTTTGCATTTCATCATTTCGACATTTCGGCATTCTTGTGGTGAAGAGTCTTGAATCTTCATGTTACAATCACCGAAAATGATCTTAGTTTGGTGCTAGATCCGCCCTCTCACATGACCACTGATGGTGACCACAGCCTACACCAAAAGGTGTTTTTCGCATTTCAGCATTTATGTGGTGAAGTGTTTCAACACTCCAACTCCCGGTATCCGAAACTCCAAAATGGAGTCATATCAATGGTACAGTATTTCTGCGTTTCACATTTCAGGGTTTCGACATTTCTATGATGAAGTGTTTCAACAGTTCCAACTCCCGGTATCCGAAACTCTGAAATGGAGTCAGATCAATAGTCTGGTATTTTGGCATTTCGCATTTTGGCATTTCGGCATTTCTGTGATGAAGTGTTTCGACACTTCCAACTCCCGGTATTCAGAACTCTGAAATGGAGTCAGATCAATGGTTTGGTATTTCGGTGTTTCACATTTCGACATTTCGACATTTCTTTGATGAAGTGTTTTGACACTTCCAACTCCCGGTATCCAAAACTCCGAAATAGAGTTTACCTTCTGATACACCTCCAACTCCCAGTATTTGAAACTTTGAAATGGAGTTTAGATTCTGATCTTGCCATGCGATCATCATTGTGCTTCTGATTGTGATCTTTTCCATCAATTACAAACACGCATACTTTGCCTCTGTCTAAAAACATGTCAACAGAAACAAGTTTGCAAACTTAGACACTAACCCCATGTGTGATTAGATGGTAGATTAGACTTTCTTTATGCTTTTAAAATCAAGTACAAAATAGAGTTTAAAACAAAGTTTTATAACAAAATTTTAATTCATGTTTTCTTTAACAAGGCTTCAATGGATAGATAGTATTAGTTCTAGTTTTCATTTTTAGATTGCTTATTCAATTACTATTTAATTTTTTTCTTAACTAGTTGTTAATTAATTTGTTCATTAGTTTACATGTCATATGCTAGAATAATGTTTAATTTATGTTTATAAGCATTTATCTTTTTGCAATTTGAATTCTCAAAATAGGTCTAGCTTAGCTTACTTCATGCAATTTCTTTCTTAGATCTAGGTTGCAATTTCAATTTGTAGTGAATGATTGAATTTAGTTATGAGTTTGCTTATGTAGTATAGAGTGCAATTGAATTTCATAATCTCTTTGTAACTGTTGATGATTAATTCATGTGTAATAATCACATGAATATGCAGGGTAATTGATGTTTTTTCCGTAATGTCTAAGTTCTCACTGGATTGCCTACTTCACACTTTTCACTTTTCTATTGAATTCAATATCGAGTTTATACCTCTTGAATTATATTTCATTGTTAAGTGCCATCGAGATATTATAAGACACTAAAGACATTCACACAACCATCAACACTATATTTGAGTTTTCTTAGATTAGAATATAGGTTTCTTCTTGTTGTAGGATAGATAGTCTTTTTCTTTGGTAGGTTAAAGAATAGTTTGATTATCATAGAGATTAGTTGTTAATTGATTTTATTATCATAATTCTTTCAATTAAGTAGATTTCCTTTTGTAAATTAGAAATAGTTGTGAATTAAGAATAGAGTTCACTTGTGTCTTAGCTTAGTTAGTTTCTTATTGAGTTGTCTTAATTAGTTTACTTGTTGTAGAAGTTGTCCTAGGTTAGTCAATTGTTTACTTTCTTTAATAGGTTAATTTCTCACTTGTCTATTCTTTCTTTGATAGTATAGTTGCTTGTTCATTTACTTGCTTTCACGGGATAGTTGCTTATTGAATTTAAGTAGACTAGTTAAAGTAGTTTTCTATTGCTATTTGCTTATTGTTATGCTTAAATAGTTTGATTTTGCTTATTGTTGAACTAGTTTTCTTTAAGTATGGTTTTCATTTTCTTTCCTAGAACTATCCATCGATCCTTGGTCCAAAGGTTACTTAGGGTACATAGTTTGAATTTCTTCGTAGGGTTTGATCATTAGATAGATTTGCTTGAATAGATTAGTCCTTATATAGCCACTTTCTTAGTTAGACTATGCTACTACTAGTCCTTCTACATTGGCATATATTTTTCTACAACTCTAAGTTTACTTACCTCGGGTTGACAATTTAATTGAGGGTTTTTAGTGTGTTTTTAGTGCATATAGAACACCCGTCATTTTTTACTCCATTACTAGGGAGTTGTCTCAAGGTATGAAATAGTTAGGAAATATACCATTTCTAGACCTTTGCATTAGATTGGTGGTGGGGGAACTTTAAGACGAGAGGTAAAATCTTGTGCATATGCTATTGCACAGGCTCCCCTAAACCCAATGGTAGTTTTTTTTTTTTTTAATAGACCTAGAGATCCAAAAGGTAGATACATTAAATCTAAATTAGACCTTTCAACCAAGGTTCCTTCCGTCATTTTTGGGGGAAGGGACGTTCCACTCATAAAATCCATAGACCGATACCAAAAAATAAGAGCTAGATCAATTCAAAGAGATAAAGAAGTCTCGGAAGAGACTAACACAGGGAGAACTATAGAAAAAGAAATTGAAGCATCAATCATATTGGGACAGGAGGCAAGACCACTCGAGCCTTCCGCAGAACCAAACAATAGAACCTTTTCTTTTACACCACCACTAGGAGATCCTAACTTTGAGGACATCATAGACCCTGAACATGTGAATATTGTGTTTGGTAGTTCAACCAATGTAATTATCTCTCAAACTGACACATAAACCTTGGCACCAATAGTCTCAATCGGCTGGAGTAGAGTCCCAAACATCCAAATAGTAGGAATACCTTTCCATAAAAGGGAAACCTTGTTCTCTTCAAAGGTAAAAACACATAGGTACTCTCTTTTTGGAAACCAAACCAACATGGATGATCAGGAGGATCACAACAATGTAAGACACAGGGAGGAATAAGAAACTGTAAACCAAACAGAAACTACCTTCGGGTTTCCAATTTTTGACACCTCCCCAAATGTCAACATGAAGAATATTCATCTCTCAACACTACCTACCTTTTATGGTAAAAATAGTGAATATCTAGACACCTTCCTATTTGAATTCAACATCTTGTGTAGGAGCTACAACTACGTACAAGATGCCCAAAAACTAAAACTCTTTCCTGCCACCCTCAAAGACTCTACACTAAGATGGTTCATGGGGTTGGGAGAATCTAGTATTAGGTATTGGGAAGCCATGAAAGATATCTTTCTTAAAAATTACCAAGACTAATATAAGACCAAGGAGTCTCGTAATGACATTTTTAAATCCAACAATTAGAAGACGAGACCCTCGAAGATTATATGGAAATATTTGGTTATATCTCCCTCAAAATTAAAAAGAAATAGGAGGAGGAAAATGAAGCCATTAGCATATATTGACCAAGATGCAGGAGGAAGAATTCCTCAATGGAATGCCCATTAGATAACTTTTCAATTTGTGGATTTTGCACGGAAGACCACTCAACTGAAAAATTTCCATCATTGTCCGGTTTATTAGCCATATATAGGAGTGGAGATCCTAGGGAGTCTTCTTATGCACCTAGGAGGCCATGGAAGCCTAGGAACCAGTCCACATACCCAGATCTACAATCTCAAATTCCACCCTATTATCAACAAAAACAAAAGTGGAACTCACTAGGTTGGAAAAGATGGTCTACTCCGTACCAACATCCTTGTCTTAGAGGATGGGAGGAGGACATAACCAAAGAAACCCTCAAGCTCCACATATCCCTATGTCCAACCATCCTTATCCTCAATTCCCACCAAACACTCTGCAACTTCTACCAAGTTTTGTTCCACCACCTTTACCTCCTATTCCACAACAATAACCACTACAATATAAAAATGCAATCTCCCAGAGATCGACACTATTACCAAGACAACCAATGTAGAATCCCAATAATAAGCCCCCTCAACCTCTTCACAATGTTGAGATGCAGGACTTCCCAGCATATGTCATTACTCCTGTTCCATTATAGGAAATTCAACTAAGATCGAGAAATGTTTTGGATAGGTAGAGACCCTCAGTAGTCATCCATGAAGAAGAAGGAGAAGAAACCACCAAACAACACATGGATGACACTAGATGGGAATATGTTATTATTCCTAAAGACCAAGAATCCAAGCTTCCCCAAAATGAACCTTCTCAAATTATGAAGGCCCCTCCTTATCCAGACAGATTAGTAATCGAGAAACCTACCACCCGACCAAAATTTTACATCTTGAATGAATTGAATAATATTTGTGTCAAGATTCCCTTGCTACAAGCCTTTAAGGACATTCAAATATATGGTAAGGTAGTCAAAGTATTGTGTATTAAGAAGATGGGTAGGAAGAAAAAGGACCCTCCTACAATACATTTGGTAGGAGGATTTTCTGAGTACATATAAAAGCATCCAAAACTAGAAAAATATGGGAACCCAAGAAACCCCGTAGTGACCATAACCATTAATGAGGTCTCCGTTGGAAACACTCTCATAGACCTAGGGGAAGCCATAAATGTTATGACTGCTACTACCTTGGAGAAATTACAATTACAACCTCTTCCTTGACCTACCCCAACCATTTTGGAATTAGCAGATAAGACCAGGGTTATACCTGAAGGAATTTTAGAAGATATCATGGTTACTTTAGCCTCATGGGAGTACCCAGTAGATTTGCTTGTCATTCACTCAAAGGACCCTAACCGTGATTTTAAGAAGACCTTGGTTAGACACAACCAATGCATTTATTGGCTGCAGAGAGGGAGAAATGACCATCTCAAATGGACTTTCTATCTATAAGCTCACCATATATCCTTCGGATCAACCTATCATGGAGAATATATGGTGGCTTGAATGTCCATATGAGAATGAGGACTGGGAAGAAGTCGTATTTCCAAGTGACCATGCATGGGCACTTTAGGAGCACACAATGAAAAATGTGCTAAACCAGTTTATTTCTTCTATCACATGTGCGGATTTTCCACAGTATTTTCCCCAATTTGAGTACATGTTTGGGGAAGAATTTTAGGAACAATTGGACCCATCCATTTTATCTTCGACATATTTTATGTTCGAGATAGATGAGTCTTCCATGTATTATACTATGCCACATGAGATTAGTCCAGGGAAATTTTTACATATAAACTCCAGGCTAGATACGGACCAACAGAGACAGTTAGTAAGTATCCTTAAAGAAAAATTAGGAGCATTTGCCTGGGAATACACTAACATGAAGGGTATACACCCTGACACATGCATCCATCACATATATACCCAGGGGTAAGTAACACATGTTAGGCAACCCCAGAGAAGGATGAACTCAACACTTAAAGATATAGTAAAAGAGGATATCCAAAAGTTATTAAATGTCAGATTTATTTATCTCGCCTCCACAGTAAGTGGGTATCCCCTCTTGTAGTGGTTCCAAATAAAGTAACCAGGAAATGGATAATTTGTGTTGATTTCTGGGAACTCAACAAAGCCACTCTGAAAGATTACTTTCATCTTCCTTTCATTGACCAAGTTCTAGATACCTTGTCTGGAAAGAAGTATTTTTCCTTTTTAGATGGGTACAGCGGGTACAATCAAATTCTCATAGCACCCGAGGACCAGGAAAAGACTACCTTTACTTGTCCTTGGGGAACATATGCCTATAGGGTCTTACCATTTGGATTGTGTAATTCTCCTGCCACATTTCAACGAGAAGTACTAGGGATATTTGTCGATCTTATTCATGATTGTGTGGAGGTTTACATGGATGAATTCATAGTTTATGGAAACACTTACTAGAAATCCTTATATAACTTAGAAAAAGTCCTTATCAGATGCCAAGAAATGAACCTGTCTCTAAGTCATGAAAAATGTAAAATATTTTTGATTGAGGGAGTGGTTCTAGGACATCATGTTTCATCCGAAGGGATAAAATTCAATCCTGCAAAGATTGAGGTCATCATCAAACTTCCACCCCCCAAGAATCAAAAAGAGGTGAGAATATATCTTGGACATGTTGCATAATACAGATGGTTTATTGAGAATTTTACAAAGATTGTTGCACCTATGTTTGGAATGTTAATAAAAGATGTTGATTTTGTTTGGATTGAGTAGTGTCAAACTGTCTTTGAAACCCTGAAATATAAGTTGTTTGTGGCACCATTTATTAGAGGTCCCAATTGGACTTTCCCATTTCACATATCTATTGATGCCTCTGACACTGTAATAGGAGGGGTATTAGGCTAGAAAGAGGACTAACAATCCTATGCCATTTATTTTGTAAGAAAGAACTTGTCCCCTGCTAAGTTAAACTACACAGTTACCGAGAAGGAATTCTTGGTAGTTGTTCATGCTATCAACAAGTTTCATCATTACATTACAGGTTACAAAGTATTCATACATACAAATAATTTCACCATTAGATTTCTCATGAATAAACCCATAACTAATGGCCGAGTGACTAGGTGGCTCCTGTTATTGCAAGAATTTAATATCACTATGCTTGACCGACCTGGAAAAGATAACATGGTAGATGATTTCCTTTCATGAATAAAAAATGAAGATGATGGTGATATCCCTGTAGATGATAGTTTCCCAGATGAACACCTCTTTTCCATTTCTGTCAATACCCCATGGTTTGCGGATATGGAAAAGTATCTAGCTGCTAGGAAGTTACCGTCTCATTTGTCACTTCATGAAAAGCATAAAATTATTACACAGAGTGCTAATTACTCTTAGGTTGGTCATGACCTTTTTCGCACAGTTCCTAATTTGATTATTCGTAGATGTGTCTGAGAGGATGAGGTACCAGAAATACTACGAAGTTGTCATGATGGACCATGTGGTGGCCATTTTTCTGACAAACACACAACATATAAGGTGCTACATTGAGGCTACTATTGGCCTAGCATTTTCAAAGATGCTACCAAGTATGTGAGAAGTTGTGATAGTTGCCAAAGGATAGGAAGACCTACGTCAGCTGGAAAAATGCCTTTGCATGCCCAAGTTATGATATAATCTTTCAAAAAATAGACCCTTGACTTTGTAGGACCAGTTTCACTCATGTCCCATAAAAAGAAATTTATTTTGGTTTGTATGGACTATGTCACCAAGTGGGTAGAGGTAAAATCCATATTCAGGGCTACAAAAAAGTTTGTTGTCAAATTCATCAATGAATACATATTTACCCACTTTGGTGTCCCTCGTGAAATTGTTATAGACCAAGGCACTTAATTCACTTCCAAGCTGATGAGAGAGCTAACAGAGAAATATGGGATTAAACACTGTAAATCTTCTCCATACCACCCCCAAGCCAATGGTCAAGTAGAATCTACAAACAAAGTTCTAGAAGCTATATTAACCAATAATGTTCAATTACATCATACAGATTGGGATGATAGGCTTTGAGAGGCTTTGTGGGCATATCGGACCACCTAGGGGAATGCCACTAGGTATACCTCTTATGAACTAGTGTACGGGAAACAAGTACTTCTACCAATAGAATTCCAAGTAAGAAACTTTTGTATTGTCGCAGAATTGGGATTAAACTTAGATGAGGCTCAGAAGAAATGAGCCCTACAATTGAATGAGTTGGATGAAATCACGCAAGATTCCATACAATGAACAATATTAGTCCAAAACTAGAGGAGCAAGTGGCATGAAAAGTTTATTAAGAAGAAACACTTCCAACATGGTGATTGGGATCTGTTGTTTGATTCCCAATTTAAAACCTTCAAAGGAAAACTCACCACCTGATGGTTGGGACCTTATGAGGTAGACACTGTATATGACAATGGAGTTGTAAAAATTAAAACAATTGATGATGGACAAGTCTCCTTTGTAGTAAATGGACACCGAAGAAAATTTTATCATAATCCCATTTCCAAAAAGGATTTTCTACATGTCATGTCAACTGAAAAGGAAATGGCCTTAGTAGATGGGGAAGTCCCCCCTTGTTCTTGAAATTTTTTCATAATTTTCTACTATACATATGTAAATAGTTTTTGAATTTTGTTAGTAAAGAAATTCTAGAATTTTATGTAAGTATTTATTTCACCAGGAGTAGACAGTTTCAAGGAAATATAAAAGAAAGATTTTTCTTCAAAACATTGTTACACTTGAATTTTGTCATTTACTAAGCATCAAATAAATATTGACTTACTATAATTAGCCATATGTTTTCAAACATTTTCATTTTCTTAAGGCATTCCAAAGAATTTTCTCTTGAAACTCTTCAACACTGTATAAGGAAGTGATACCATAACCATCAAGCTTAGAGGTCTCTCGTACAGTTTTTTTCCAAGAAACCTGAGTAAGTGAGTAAAGTGTCTTTAATAAAGAGTAACAAGGAGGTCTAATTAGCGGTTAGTCATGGAAAAATCACAATAACTACAAAGAAGAAAGTGAGTTGAGCCTAGAGATACATCTATGTTCTTTCTCAATGGTATCATCCACTACACACTAAAAATATTGATTATATCATATCTTTAGATAGGACACATCTTCTTAAGTACTCCTTACATGGGGACAATCACTAAGTAACATAATGGAAAATCATCCTCTAACATAAATACCATCCCAATTAAAAAAAAAGAGGAAGAAAAACTTGTTTTAAGAGTTGTTCCCCCATATTCTTGCATAAAGCAATCTTATACTAAAATGTTAAAAGCTAGAGGGCCAGTATCTAAGGGTGTAAGAGGACAACCCACCAGGATACTGAACAGGTCTGCTGGTAGTGGGTACCGGACTGTGGTATGACTAGGTAAACCCGCTGGAGTACTGAATAGGATTTCTGGCAGTGGGGCATTCTACTTAGCGAGGATGGTAATCTAACAAAAAATAAATAATAAATTTAAACTTGTCTTGATGTACGACATTACTTGCTAACAAAGATGACATGAAGTATGTATGGTTAAGCTAAGGTTAATAAACTCCATAAACTTGCCATTGGGAACTAAATATAAGACTATCTTGAAACTCTCTTGCCTATCTCTTCTTATCTATATATAGGATCCTTCTAACCATCTCGTCAGACCAATATGTGAAATTTATATTTACACTTGACATACTATAAATCTTCGACTATTAGGGGAACTGACTGGTTTCCTATACTTTTTATTGTGAGGTGTCACAATAATTAGGGTTGGGGGAGGGCTTCATGAGTTGACAAATGATCATTGCCTAGAGAAATAAATATTTGTAAAAAAAAAAATTGTATTATTTTTATGATACAAGTTATTACATCAATAGTCATTCTATTTTTGAATTGCTAAACTCCCATGTGCTATAAATTGTTGAACATATTCTTAACATACCACTTTATCGGTTTATTTTTTGTTACAAGTTGTACATTGTAGTTTTGACATTACATGTCCTATGCAAGAGGATTGAGTGAGCATGATGGAAAAATCAACAACAAAGGAGCATTCTGCCTCAGCTCTTAACCACTTTGATTGTCAAAAACACTTCAATATTGCAGGCTATCCATTATAGGAGGAAAAAATGTATTTAACACAGAGGTTCCATATGAAGTGTCATATGAGGTGTCATATGAAGTTCTATATCATGTGTCGAACGAAGTGCCATATGAATTTACACACCAATAACTGTCCACAATTCTAGGTAGAAGGAAATTGATTGAAGATGCTTTAGATATGTTCATGCTCAAATGTCCAAGTCAAAAGACTTGGACATTGATCTAACTGTGCATCATTTTCCCCCCCAAAAACGTGCCTTCGAATTTGAAATTTCCTACACATGGAAATTTGTGCGCGCATGTGTGCAACCAACTCCACCCTAGGTGCATTCAAAAATGGGTTGGGGTTACCTATTGTCCCAATTCACCTCTACCATTTGCCTTGCCCCTGTCTTAGAGAATGCACTCAGCCTCTATCATTCCTTCCCTTGTTCAAATCACACTCGATCCTTGCTCAATTCGTGTCATTCCTTAGCTCGATCACACCCTCTCTTGGTGAATTTCATCTTTGTTTATTTTTTTTCACCTCATCACAATGCCTAAGAGGTATGAACCCTCTTCCTATCCATATCTTTTCTCCATTCCTGATTTTTCACAGTGCAAAGAGGTGTTTTTGCGTGCAGGTTGGGGGTCATTTTTATCCCACTTGCAGGGCCATGATTGGCATCTTAATGAAATTTTCCCTCGATTTCGATAAGAAGACAGTGCACATGGGGTCTCTTACCTTTGGGGTCTCAGAAGAGTCCATTGTTGCAGCCACGAAGCTTCCAAGAATGGGAGATAGATGGTTCAAAAACCACCAATTGTTGTGCTCAAGTTATAACAAGGTTTTTAAGCCCAAATTCTAGAACATATCAGGACAAAAAGGATAATCTAGTGAATGGATAAAAGAGGAATTGGCCAATCCTATGATAGTCATCACTAGGTTGATCACATGCGAAGGTAGATATTCCACTTTCAAAGCCTGTCATTTCAGATTGCTGGCTCATTTTTAGTTCAACAAACCTTTGAATTTTCCCTTCTACTTTCTAAAGAGCTTGGAGAAGATGTCCTCTTAAGTGAGTAAGAATGTAACTAACCCCCACAACAACCTCTTTCACCATGGCCTAATAAAACTCCTTGTTCTAGCCAAACTAGAGAAACAAGGGGAAAACTTGGGATGCATTCATCTATCTATTTGAAAATCCTCACTTGACAATTAAGACTATCAAAAAGACACTTGATCCAAGGACTATTTCTCCATCCAAGCCTGTTAAGCCCTAATATTGGCTCATTACCACTTAATTGGGGCATATTAGATTAGTAATGCTATTTTATTTATGTCGGCTTTAGGCCATTAGTTGTGATTTAGATTAGTAATGTTATTTTATTTATGTCGG